>JAQGAK010002038.1:0-23811 GCA_034696945.1 Lipothrix lubbocki
TAATTCTTGCGTCATGGAGTGGTCAAGGGAAAGAAATAATGGAAGAACCTGATTATTTTTAGAAGATTCCCGCTGTCCTACAGGGAAGCTCCGTTTTCCCTCATGTTTCTTTCTATACTTATAAATATGGGAGTAGAACATATTATTGGGAAAAACGAAAGTGCATTTTACTCCTTGTGTGTGTAGGATTATTATGTCTTGTATTTCTATATTCGTGCCGCATTGTGAAGTTTGTTTGTTTGTTTTCTTTATTCAAGTGTCAGTGGATCCATACATGTACAGGTTTTCATCCAGGACAGAGGTACATATAGCTCTGCGAATGAAAATCTATTTTAGAAAAATATTGCAAAAGAACTGGTATGTATTGCAGAAATGGAATCGGAAATTTGTTTTGAAACTATAAAATTTCGGCATGAAAATGATTTCATATGAGGGATACACAGAGAATAAAAAGACCCTAAATTTCAGTGTGAAAAGCGTGATATGTGCGTGGGGATTTTGCTATTTTATCCCTTTCATGTGTGTGTATGTGTTTACGATTAGCCAGGAGGGGAAATTTAAAATGATATTTATGGGGCTGGAGATGCAGCTTTACTATGAGTTTGCTGCTGCTTCGTTGACTATATTCCCCGTTATTTTCTGCGTGTTGCTGGAAAGATTCCCCATACACAATACACACACTTTACTCTTTAATATGCACAATATTCAGGGTTTTCTATTTAAAATGAAATGCTTATTCTTATTATTTGTATAAAATCCCGAATGCCGGCACAAGTTCACAAGTCTGCTGCCGTGAATTTCATATTATCATATACATGTATGTATTTACACTGTGAGCAATATGATACACAAAAGTTGCGCGTGTAAATCAGGGGGTTCAAAATTTATTAAGAAATGACGTATGTACTTCACTTTACTTATATACATTGTACACACTTCTCTTATTATATTTCTGCTCTCTCATCTTCATCCTCAGCAAAGCACTTCCTTCACTATTTCCCATTAAATTCCCTCCAGGCCATTACTTATCCGTCCGTTTTAGAGTCAAATGTGCGTAATTGCGTAAGCGGGGAAGACGCATTTGCTTAAATAGTTTAATATTTTTATTTTAAGTACAGAATTTTGCAGACAATTTTTATTTTAACTCAAAACTAACAGAAAATTTTGTGTCAAATTTTGATTTTAACTTAAAATTTTAATATCAATAAGAAAATTTGTTGTCAAATTTTTATTTCAACCTGAAAATTTGTTGTCAAATTTTTGTTTAAACTTGAAAATTTGCTGTCAAACTGAAAATGTTGCAAAAATTTGTATTTCAACTTAAAAATTTGCTGTCAAATTTGTATTTTAACCCGGAAACTTCTTGCAAATTTTAGTATTTGAATCTGGAAATTTTGTACTTTAAACTGAAATTTTGTTGAAAAACAATTCTGTTCTAATTTCCAAACTCAAAGAGTCTTTGCTAAATGTTCTTTTAAAAAATGAAAATGTTAATTATTTTAAATTAAGAATTTGCAGCGCCAAGCCTATATAAATGCAATGTAAATCTAACTTCATCACAAGCAGAAGCAATAATCAGAGAAAGATAATTTGTCTCGAGTAATTTGCAAGGAGGAATACATAAATGAGTATTATAGCTTGATATGTTATATTGTGGGTTATATTTGATGGTGATTCCAATTTTGAAATGATTATATACGATATATAGGACATGTATATTACAATTAATGCTGCTGATACGACTCACAACAACATAGTCAGTTTCGCAAAACGAGTTGGAGTTTCTGAGTTGAATTGAGTTGAGGGAACACAGAGGAGAACAGATTGACCATGTCATATCATCGCATCGGTGGAAATTTACATGTAGTAAAACGTGGGCTCATATTATGTTTTCCCGTATGTATTTTATTATTGTGTATGCATACGTATGTAATATGAAGGTTCAATATTGCTGTATCTATAGTAATGCCGTGTGTGTGTGTGTTTGTGTGTGTCAGTGTCTGTGATGTGTGTGTGCATGTTGTAGAAAATAACGTCCCAAGGACATTAGACATATAGGATTATATAGTCTCACATTTATTAAAGTTTGCCAATTCCTCTGATGACGATGATGATGATGATGGTACTGTGTGTGTTTGTGTGTGTGTGTGGACTATGTTGTGGAATTGTGGATTGTGATGATGTTTTTGTGTGTGTGTAAAATATTCATATTAACTATATTGCTCTTTATATTATTACGCTGTCTATACTCTCATATATATGCTACTATATAATGGCTTAAGAGTAGACTTAAAAGCTGTTGTTGGGTTTCTACTATATCCTTTTTTATTTTGTGTGCATATGTTACTATAATAATAAAACGCTTACTGCTGCGTAATATTATTCTATTATTCAAGTCTACGCTCTACTACATAGTAGTACCTTATTACTAATAATAATACTTGAAATTTTTATTAAACCTTGATTCCACTTATGCAGACTGTAATATTAAAATTAAAAAAAACTTTTATATTAAAGTAATTATGTACACCATATATCCTACATTATTTTCCTATGTATGGAATTTAATTATACCTAACATGATTTTACTATTGAAAGCAGTTCAGACTCTTACGATTATAGACCTGCTCAAAAACAAAATCTTACATCTATTATACATGTTCTATACTATATGGTAATTATATTACTATTACAAAATTCTTTTTCCTCAGTCAAATTTTCTGGATTATTTATCCCCACACCCCATCGTCTTTATTTTCGCTATAGGAATTTTCGCGCCATACTGTCTCAACCTTTTTTATCCTAGAATTTGTCTGGTTTGGCTTCTGTTAGTTTATTGGGATTTGCTCTCTCTTGGAGTACTTTTTACGCAGTGTAATATAATATATTCTTATGGTTGCTCTGGGCTACTAAGTAAGTACATAAGTATATAAGCTTTACTTAAACTTATTTTGCATTGGGAAGAGGTAATTTATTCCTTCGTGTGACTCGGGAAAAAAACGATCAAATTATGCGTAGACAATCTAAATGGAATATAATGACCTTTGTATTTCCATTTCCACGCTGGCTGGACGACTACTGTAGATTTCTTTGAGCGTCTTCTTATTTTTCCTCTTCTTCTTCGTCTTCTTCTATACCACTACTACTATACGGCTTTATGACTTGTTGTTGTTGCTAGCCAATTTTTTTTGTTGATTCGTCTTTTTTATTACTCTTTAAGGTGATGATCCTATAGTTGATATTCCTCTTCAGGGCGATGCTAAAGAGGACGCGTTTTTCTTGTTAGGAGCTGGACTTGAAGATTTACTTTTTTTTTGATTCGACGCTCTATTTTGTTATGAAAGTTAGCTTATTTTTGCATTAATTTTTGTATTTATTTATGTATTAATTTTTGTATTAATTTTTGTATTTATTTTTGTATTTACTTTTGTATTAATTTTTGTATAAATTTTTGTATTAATTTTTGTGTTAATTTTTTTATTAATTTTTGTATTAATTTTTGTATTAATTTTTGTATTAATTTTTGTATTAATTTTTGTATTAATTTTTGTATTAATTTTTGTATTCATATTTGTATTAATTTATGTATTAATTTTGAATGAATTCTTTAACATGCTTTTTGAAGCTATTTTCGCAATCATCAGACGCTCCCTGATTTAAAGTTTGTAAAATCGTGAAAATGCTGCTCTTATAAATAATTTACTTCACTACACACAAATAGTGTTATCTCAGATATTGCGTTTGTCATACTCATACGAGCTTCTTCATCCCTTTGATCTCACGCTTTTTTCTTTATACATGTATAGCGACTCTCCGTGGTTTATAAAAATTCGTTGGTTGAGGAAATTAGATGGCAAAGTGCAAGCTCATAAAATTGCGGAGTACAGCAGATTCACGGGTGTATTGCAGTTTGCTTATTGCAGCGCTACTTATTTCACTCTACTGTATTGCATGCTGTGCAACTTTTGGGAAATTCTGTATATACAGATATAAATTCTGTAGTAGATAAACTGTAAATGTAGTACGTCGTAACGTGAATTACACACTTGTGTGTATAACTATACACATAGGAAATCATACTGTGAATGAATCATGTGCAATTGCTTTGTATATCATATTTTCTGTATTTTTTCCCTCTCTCTCTCTCTCGCTTGTATCCCGCGATCTTCAATGTTAAATTACCATAATAAATAAAGTTCATAGTGTACGACTCATTTGACTATATAAAACTTTTGAAATTGTTCGTAAAAATTAAGAAAAAATGTACACGGTAATATATGAGCGTGCATGGAAATTTTCATGGAAAATTAAAAAATTATTATGCACATAAAAAGTAGATAAAAGGTTCATAAAATACATGTATGAAATGCACGTAAAAAAAGCTGTGTTTATCAATTTCAATGTTATCGCAAACCTTCACGTTGTCAATTGATGAGGAGATTGACGCAAGAGAAGCGATGGGCATTTGTTGATTTTTTTCACAGTGTATATAGATTATTGTATGTAGTACATTAGCATTGGATTCTCAATGACGTAACTTTTGTGCTTTTGATTCAAACTGCATATATGTACACTTACTCTGTATAGTAAAGTGCTTCATAAGCACAAGACTTTGTGTACTTGTTGTTCATCCTCAAAAACACTTGATTTTGCATATACAATATGTATGTTGTTCAAGTTCTCTGGTTCTGTTGACCCTTGCTTGACACTGGCGAAGTTTTACGACGTCTGCATTAACAAGAGCAGGTGACAGCAGTGCGCGGAGAGTTTCAAATGAAATTGAATCTTGCGGGGATAAAGTCTCGAGTATATAGAGATTTGATTTAATGAAAATTGTAGATGAGCAGTCGAAAAATACATGGAAAAGGCTGTTTAGGCTAAACAGTTGAGTTTACATTAGGAAATTTTCCAAAAGAATGCCAAGGTAGAAGGGTTGGGGATGAAAAATGTAAATTTTGGAGATGGAAACAAACACAAGAAAGAGCAGAACAGATAGAGAGCGAGGAAAGGATTGGAAGGTCTGCAGGCCTTATTGCTGAGAGCCTTAAATTGCATATTAGCAATAAGGTTTTAATTCCTGTCCTTATATTTCCCTCCATGTGACTCCGTCCATGAACTAATATATTAATCGTAAGGGAGAGGAAAATGGGAAATACAATAAGCCACACATATAAGGAAGTTATGTAATGATGACAATAATGAGGGACGCACAAAGCCTGGCCTGGCTGTCGATGCTGTAAATGACTTGATAATAATGGTTTATTTAAATTGGTCCATTCTCTACTGTACATTATTGTAAGTATGTATATTATTGATGTACATTGAAAATATACAGAAGGAATGTAGGGATAGGGACTACTCCATTTGAGGAACGAAGGTTATTAATATTAATAAATATCTATATAAGAGAATAAAAGCTTTTAGATCCTGCGTATAGTATATGTGTGTTGTCTAATAAAGTGATGTGTTGTGTGTGTGTGTGTGCCTGTGACGATGAATTGAATTGAGGGCGACCGGGAAGTCCACTAACTGTTATGGAGTTTTTTTCCGTGTAGATTTTTTGCTATGTACGCATATAGTGTGTTCAGTTATAGGAATTTCCATTTCTCGTATGATTTACATGTGTTACCATGCGTTTTTTATTGCGGAGAACAATAATATTACCCTGCTGGTTTCTTATTATTAGACGCACTGATGTTACAATATTCGTTGCTCTTCGGTAACGACGTTCGTTCTGTTGCCATGGTTTCTTATTTGGGAGAGTCATTATTACCACGTGTTTTCTTATAGGGCGTTAGTATGTTACCATGGTTTCTTATAGGGCGTTAGTATATTAGCATGGTTTCTTATGGGACGCCGGTATTGCCATGGTTTCTTATGGGACGCCGGTATTGTCATGGTTTCGTATGGCACACGGGTATTACCATGGTTTCTTCCGTGAGATTCCTTTGACCGTCCGTTTTCGTACTGGACGTTCTTTTTACCATGCGTTTCTTATGGGGCATTGGTTTCACCAGGCGTTTTCTTATCGAACGCCGGTATTACCATGGTTCCTTAAATAGGAGATTGGTTTTACCACGCGTTATTTTCTTATCGGCCGTTGATATTACATTGGTTTCTTACTACGGACCGTTAATACTATACTATGTACAAGTGTTCTGATACAAAATTGAAGACTGCTTCATCGACGGTAAAGGGAATAAAGGCAGGACCCTATCCATGTGTTTTTTCTTATTCAAAATTGAAGCAGACGTTCCAATCCAAGCTTCACGCGTTGACTGTATGCTGCGGTATAGAATTGGATCTAAACCGTGTGCCGTGTGCCATGTAGATAGATACATACTTGTAAGCGGCATATACATATAGGTAGTACAACATATAGTGCTATATATAGTGTTATGTTATTTCTATCGTCGACATCATCATCCTCGGCGGGATGCGGGCACATGTGCCCACTTGATTTTCATTATGGAACGCATCAAGTGAGAGGAGGAGGCAGGCTTTTCTTTTCCTTTAGATACTAATAGTAATAATGCGGATACATATATATAAATAATATATACGGGAACTACTTCGTACAACAGCTTGCGTGCCTCCTAGAGCATTTGAGCATGCGGTTATGTATGTACCAATTGTGTACCCTTCCTCAATTGAAGTATCTAATATGTCTTAGGTGTATATCGCACATATGGGTGTACATATGGATGCATTATGCATGCTTTAAGGCTCGATTTAAGAGCAATAAGTAAGCAGGACAGTCAGAAAGTTTGAAGTGCACACCGACCACCAGTACCATGAGCTCAGACGCTAATATAAGCTGTAGTACTAACTGCGTATGGTTACATATGTAATGATATTGTTTGGTATTCTACCGCTTGATATGACGTTCCTTACTGTAGTTTGGAGCAACTTTAGAAATCCTCCTAAACTTGCACAGCACTGAATTTGTGTGTGGATAGCAAAATTTGTATGGGAATAGTAGTAAAATTTGTATGGGGATAGTAGGAAAATTTGTATGGGGATAGTAGGAAAATTTGTATGTGGATAGTAGCAAAATTTGTGTGTGTAAAGCACAATTTGTATGAGTAACGTATAGCAATTCTGCCCTATGAAGCTAGGCTCCTCGTAAAAGATACACGGGAAGTATCCTATATGTACAGCGTTTATATACAGTACACAGGGTATGCATGTATACAATGTATATTTAATAGTGTTTATATAACAGGCGGGAGTTTTAGACACAAACCAGAGAGATATCGATCGATGTTCATCTGTACGTCTGTTTAAACGTGTAGTAGTGGTAGTAGTAGTGTGCTGTCATTGAGTATAATGAGGATATTGTACCCCGGAGTATATACATTGCCCGTAAAAGCATAGGTAGATTGCTAGAACATATATATAGGGTCTCTCATATATAAAATATACATACAATACACTCAATAAGCTGCCCACATGCCCACCGCGCTCCCCAATTTACCTCCACAATATGTCTATTTCGCCACACTCCGGAGTATTCTTGACTGCTGGAGCATGTAGGACTAGTTGATAGTTTATTATTACTGGTATTGGTAGTATATAGGACAGTAGTCGAAATCCTGGAGGAAAATTTCGGGCAGAAAAATTCGACTTGATATTATAGTAGTCAGTCGTTATAAGGAGTACACAGATATGTTAAAATGCGTGTTCGTTTACTTTCCCCGAGTGGTGAGCATTAATAATTGTAATAATCTTTCATTTTAGTAATTTATACCAATAGTGAAGTGCTTACATGTGTATGGAATTGATAGCTATCCAGCCGGCCTGACGGCTATCGAAAAATCCGGTTTCCATTTCCTTTCCACTATCTCTCCGCGAGCACTTTGCCCAAACTGGACGTCTGTATTATTATGATTATCATTCTTGTCGGCGATAATGTCGATTTGTTGGGAATTATACGGGCAGGCAGGCACTTTTCTGTTTTTGTCCTGAGTTTTTGTACGTTGTTATTCATTGTAGTACAGTTATTCTCTATTTCTTCACCGGGGAATGCGAGGACGGTGAGGTGAATCGCGGGGTAAAACCGTACGTGGTACGGATTTGCTCTTTTTCGTCTCTGAGGCAAAAGTTTCATGCATTGTATAATTCACATTCCTCAATTCACATTTCACCCGTGCTATTCGTCTATACGAACACAATACTTCCTCTGTAATTTCCTGGGGATTTTAGTTTTTAGGGGGTGAAATTGTGTTCTTTGCGATAAAATTTTATTTGTTTGAATGAAATTTTATTTGTTGGGATGAAATTTTATTCGTTGGGATGAAATTTTGTTCTTGGGGATGGAATTCTGTTTTTCGGGAGGATGGAATTTTGTTCTTTGGGACGAATCTTCGGTATAAAAAGTAGAAATCGTTGTAGGAAAATTTCAGGAGGAATCTGGAGTAAAATTCATAAAGCGCGGCTGGAAAATGCATTAAGAAAATTTCAAAAGGGCGTGGAGTACAGAATGAAACAGTTCCTGACACACGAAAGGCTCACCCTGAAATCCTAAATATGTTATCTTATGTGCAATCCCCAAAGGTGTACATTTTTAACCCTTAAATAATTAAATGTGGCCGGAGCGGGCAGGAGCGGTAGGGAAACAATTCGGGGGAAATGTAGAGGAAGGGCTTCAATTTTTTCATGTAATGGAAACTTGAAAAAAATACAGAATATAATATCAGCTATACATACATACACATTATAATTAAGATTTTTGACAATTATGACTATTAGGAGATCGCATGCTAAAGAGCCATAAGTAGATTCTTTGAAACTATTCTATGTGGAAATACCAGAAATTTTAAGATATAGTAGAATTTCCCTAGCTCATTTATTATTGTTGTACTTGATCGTACTGCTGATTTGTTTTTCCCTTTTTCATGTACTGCATTTATTTTTATTTACTAATACAGAAAGACGTAAGAGATATATAGCTATACATATGTTTCTATATCAGACACCGTTACCAAATAACTGACTCGCTTTATTGCAGACAGGAATAAAATCCAAGAGATTTTATCTCACTATTTGATCGGAGTGTAGTATGTACAAATGCATGGTGGCTCTGTATTAATGTATTATTTGCGTGAGCTGAAATTTCTGGTGTAAAGTGTCCATTCCATATATAAAATATATGTCAACATATAGTTTACATATAGCTAACATATGTAGTTACATGGGATTATTTCATTATTTTCTGTATTATTTGATATGCAACAAGTTACGAACTACATGAGAGACAATATGTTAAAGTATATGTAGATATATACCCCAATGACGGTTATCACAGCAATAAGTTTATAATCGTCCTGCGAGCGCAATGAGAAATTCTGTGTGGGAACTTTTTATAATGAGCCAAAAGCTTCATTGCTGCCGCTGCTTCTGACCTTAAACGTTTCAGCTTTGATTTTTATTTTCCTAATTAAACTCACACAGTGTGACTGTCTAAAAGAAAAGGAAAATAAGGATTATTCCTATTAGTTTTACATCAACAGCAGCAAAAGTTGCAAAGGGTACTTTTATTAATTATCTTTACGCTATAGCGAGTTTTTATACGAATTTTTCAACTTATTTCTAAATGTATTCTTTAATGCATTTTTATATGAATTTTTCAACATAAAAACAATAAGCAATTTTCTGTGCCGCTTCGTGGACTTGAGGATTTTTATGTCTAAAGAAATTTTATGTCTAGAAATCTAGAATCCAACTTGCTTAAGTATGACATATCATCGGTGGAGATGCAAAGTGAGCTATCTCCATGCGTGTTTATAGCTACAAAGCGAGATATCCACCCTCATTTCAAACGCAAGGTAGTGTATGGGATAACTTAGCTAATAATTTACAATTGCCTTGCAGTTAAAATTTTCAAATCAAAAGTGTCCTCCGTTTTTTCAGTTTTTAATGCAATTAAACGGCAGGATATCCCATCTTTACAGGGAATTGTTTCGGTGGTGGATATCTCATCTTGCAATGAGGTTCACATGTGGAGATAACGCACTTTGCATCTCCACCGACGATATGTGAGTTATATTAGGGGTTTGATAAAAACTTTATACGTTAAATTCCGTTTGTTATAGTATTATTATTATAACTATAGCGTTATGGTGGCTTGCCGTAGTGTGTGTCGTAAAAGGTCGTAAATCCTTTGGCTATATATGCTTATGGTTTTGGTCTGATCCAACGTGACATTTCCCACGTCCCTGATAAAAGAGCTATATTAAATATTTCTCATTGTTATGAAGAGGCAAATAATACTATCTCCCCACAGTTGCTAAAATCCAATAAGAATGACTACAGCTCCCGAATATTATTTTTAAAGTTCACCGATGACAGAAGTGACAATCCCGTTTATTTACCATTGCAAAGACACCTAAGCGGTAGGAACTGCTGAATATTTTCCCATATTACAATACTCATCATGACTTGGCATTAGTTTTCTAGCAGAAGCTGGATTTTACTTGCCGTGTATAAATGTTCTATACTGATGACAACGTAAACACGTAGGCCATGCTTTTTAAACGACATAGTCAGTTTTGCATTGGGATATTTATGAAATTTCTTGTTGTAGTGCCGTAGTAATATGCTTATTGCTATTTAGCAACTGTGTAGATAGTTTTATTTGCCTGTTCAAAAAGACGATATATATTTTTAGCATTAGTGCACAGACTTATACAGTTGTTTTGGGCTTGTAATCCTTATCACGATCTTATTTGCCATGCATAGCGCATACAGAACAGATGATGACGAGGAGCGTAGCGAGTAAATCTGATTAGTAATATAATAGTAAATGTGTCTGTGTGTGTGTGGCAGTGGAAGCTCTAGATTTTCAGGCCTGTTTTTCCTCTATATTTGTATATTACTATCGACAACAACCTTGATATGATGGTGCGAGGCTGAAGAACTCTCGTTCTTCTGCTTCGTCTTCTTGTTATTCCTCGTGCCAGGGAGTTGGTTGGTGGAAAAACAGAAAAATGACAAAATATAGAGTTCTGAAGTCCTGAAGCCACAGCAGAAATCTGATATAAGAATCTTAGATCAATATTTGAACAATCAAATTCCCCCGTTTTGTGTAGATATTTGTATTCATACGTGAAGTGCGGACGTAGGTATATTTTTAGAACTCTTCGATCGCCGTTGCCTAAATTCCCTCGCCCTTCTTCCACGAGAATTTCCATTAGTAGCAGCGAAGAGATCTAAACTATAAGATTTACTTTCGAAGCAGGAATTCTTCGATGTCATTCATTCTATTAAATTTGTCGATTTTAATTTTTTCGCTATTTTTAGATTTGATTTTTGTCATTAGTTAGGTTAGAAGCACAAATTTTAATAGAATTGAACATCGACGCCGGAAGGAGAGCAAGCGACCGTTAAAATCTATATGAAAAGCATGAGCTCTCTGGTGACTTGGGGAAGCCAAATAAGCAAAAGCCTCCTCTTCTTACATTGAGAATTCTACGTGGAAGGAGCGTCGAATGAAATAATAAAGCTTGTTGGAGGAGACGAGAGTCGAGGAGAAAAAGCGCTGTTTCATAAAAATCTTCCATACTTCCAGCGTCCATAGCTCGGCCATTTTTCAATGGAGAATCATAATTTTTAGATATAAAATTCCCCGGAATTTTACCGCTTCCAGGCTGAAATTCTGAGTGAAAATAATTAAAATTGAAGGGACTGTAGGTGAAATACTAGAGGTCCAACATGGCGCAGCTCCGCTTGATTCCCATGCTAAAACCTTGCGTACCTCCGCTCATTTTCCCTGACGCTTCGGAGTTTTTTGGAAAAATTGGGCAGAAAGCATTAAGTTATGACCAAATTTTTCATAGATTCAAAATCTGCATTTTCCGGAGATCTAGAAACTTGAAGTTGTTAGTAGGGAAGTACTATAAGTTTTTGGGCATTTGAGGCTTTGAAGGTGGGACGGAATTTTTGAGACACTCGCTCTGTAAAGCAGCGTCTCCTTCGTTTTTCTTCGGATTTCCATCGGATTTTCACTGAAATTACGACAATTTTCAGCAAAATTTCTGCCAAATTTACGGCAGAAATTTGGTAAATCCTTGGGACTATAGAAATTTCAATGGGGGGCTGATCCAACATGGCGGAGTAGGGCGAACACAATGGTAAAGATAGGAAAGTTTATGATTTCACTACTTTTTGGTAAATTTTGTAGTTTAACTCTATAATTCATTGAAGTTTATAGGATTATAAACTCTTTTAATGTATTTCGAAGGGGTTTGTAGGCGAAAAATTGACCAAATTTGGAGCAAATTCAAGGAAATAGTGAATTTCTGTGAAGGAATATGAAGGAGGGAAGACCGTACGGAAAAAGTCTCAACATGCCCCAAAATCCAGTTTCCATCTCCTTCTTCGCACATTTCTCTCCTGTTTTCTCTCCGTTTTCCGCCGGATTTTCACGCCGAAATTTAGCTCAAATGTTTTACTCGTAAAATTCTCAATTTTCAACGTCTGGCCATGCTCGTGAAATCCAAAATGGCGGCTGAAATACTATAACTTTTGAGCTGATACATGCTTTTAAGCCTCTCAACACTGTTTTTCTAGTTTATTTTCCAAGTTTTTTGCCCTTTTCCTAGATTTATAAACGTATTTCATCAGGATTTAATTGTCTCAAAAGAGTTTTCGGAAATTTGTGTGAAAATTTGATGATTTTAGTGATTTTTCTGTGGTAATAGTCGTCTTTTACACATAAAAGGCCAAGGGATACCCACATCTTATTTCTTCCTCGAAGTTGATTTTCCCAAAAGTTCTCCGCCCGCTCGGCTTCGTTTTTACATGTTTTTGTCCGCGTTTTTCAAGGATTATGGACAAATTTTCCAGGAAAATTTCTCGGACAGTCCTGTTTACCATTTTACTTCAGCATTTAGTGCTATAAAGTGAGGTTGAGAGTCAACATGGCGGACGTATAAGGGCTTATAGTACATAAGCTTTAACGTATACATGAAATTTCAGAGAAGAGGATCTGGCTTTCGATTTTGGACGATGAATGAAAATATTTTGAAGTTTCATGGACTAATTTCATAACAATTTTATTTTTAACTTTCCATACTACAAAGTTGGATTTTTTTCAAAATAAAGTCGTTTTTGTATAGAAAATCTTTTCTATTCTTACTCTGTCATAGCTGATATATCTCGATCTGATTTCCGGATCTTCGTGTTTATCCACCTCTTTCTAAGAATGAACTTCTGCGGCCACCGTTAATTTCAAATCTTTTCCAAGATACTTTGCAATTATTGTTTCCATCTCGTTATGACGCCTATTACTCAGTATACTTCAGCTTTTTCACAGTTGCCAAGAATGTGCGGAAGGATTTCTCTCTTAACACATAGGTTCATGCTTTTTTGATTTTCTCAATTCTAACTTCTTTCCCTGAATTTTTTTCCCTTTTCTTTATACTGAATCTGATTTTTCCTGTTGCTGAGAATAGATTTTATCACCATTCTTTCCATATTTCTGGCTTAGAACTTTCCCCTCTGAATTCTGTTTTCCTCCTTTTTTCTAGCTGTCAACTATGTTTTATTCCAAATTTTCCTGTATGTTTCAGAATTCTGGTTTCATTTCATTTCTGACGTTTTGATTTTAGAGATTTTATTTGAAATGAGATTATTTATATCTAATTTTCTTCGATCTTCCTCCTTGAATTCTAAGTTTTGCTCCCGAATTCTAAGTTTCGCTCCGGAATTCTAAGTTTCGCTCCGGATTTGAAGGCGAGATAGTAAAAGAATACAGAGTCGCATGAATCCAATTTCATAGAGAGCCTCCGAAATTCTAATGAAATTCAATGAGCTGGAATAGAAATTCGGGCGAGTCGCCCGCCTGAAAAGCAAAAAGCATACGGACCCCCTGGCAAATGAAGTACTACTAATTTGGTAGAAAGGAATATTTTCCGTTGATGATTTCGTGTTTGTATGCAGTTGCTGTGTGTTGTACGTATAGTAGTATAGTAGGGACGATGGAAGTGTTACGGGGAAAAAGATGAGGAAAAAAGTTTTCGTTTTATTTTACACCGTTGTTGAACCTTACAAAGGATAGAAAAGTAATAGTGGATATATGCGGAGGGAATATTATAGGAGACAGGGTCGAGTGAAGATCGATGTGTGGATGCCGGATGACGAAGGGGTGTTTACCCATTTCAGTGATGGACCCTTGGGCTTTGGTCGGCTAGTCTCTCTCCTCTCTCTCTCTCTCTCTCTCTTGCTCGTCCTCATTCCTACTCTCATCCCTTCATTAAATATATAAATCCTTATATCAATTATCCCTTTTCCCTGATGTAAATACATGTATTACATATGTAGATACCTACACTTTAATTTACTTTAGGGACTTTAGGAACTTTAGGAGTGGATGTGAGTCCTTTTATCTCAGCCCTTATTCTACTCAGTCTTGCATGCACAATGAATCCTGCGTGCCTGCTCCTGCTTTTCCATTTCATTCTTCCCGTTCTTCTGCTACTACTGATGCTATTAATGCTATAATATGCTTTATGCTTGTCAGCCTAGAGAGATGCATTGTTTAGCAAGAGGAGCCCTTAGGAACTTTGGATTTTATCCACCCATTCCCTCTTGTTCTTCTTCTTGTTATTATTATTATTTTCATGTCCTTATTCCCACTTTTCCTTCTTTTTGCTTTTGATTACGATTTTGATTTATATATTTCATTTAGGAATTTCGCCCGAGAGATTCAGAGACTGACTGTGAAGGATACTGTAGATTCGGAAATGTAGATTTTACTTTCGAATTTACATATATGGCAATACGTGCTGCAGCCTGTTTTTAATTTATTCTTACTGGAATGAGAATTTATTCTTCTTCTTTTGAATGGAATTGCCTCTTCTTTTATTATTTCTTACTTGCTTCTGGTTAGTGTTTAGATTTATTAGCTTTCTAAGCTTCACTGTCCTCAGGAAGTACAGATTTCTTAGGATTTCTAAGATTTTTTTAACTCTTTTGGAGTGTGTATACGATTTTTGTTTACATTCTGGTGATTTTACCAGATTTTTTAACATTTGGAAAGTTTATAATATATTTTTCACGTATGGAAATTTGAAAAACAAATTAAAATTCGGAGATTTTTTAAAATCTTGAAATTTTTGGCATCATTTATTAGTTATTTTACAACTCTGCTCTGAGTTCTCTGTGCTTCTTCTCCCTATTTCTCCCACCCACTCAATCTTTTACGATGGAGTGGCTCCTGCTGCTATTAAAGAAATATTCTATATTAGATGTTATATTTGTGTGCTTCTCGCTTATCTTATGTTCTACTAGCTCCTTCGTACACTTGCACAGCACAGATTTGAAATTGTAATCACTTTTGATCGTGAGTTCACTCTACTATATACAAGTTTTATTATTTATGTATTAGTTGCTCCGAGATGTTCAACCTATTCTTCTTGTTGTTACTGCTGTTGTATTTTAGATTCTTTTTTTTCATGTTCTTGTTCTTATTGTTGTGACTTTCTGCTGTTATTGTTATAGTATAGTAGTATTATTGGTATTCTGACGGCTCACAGACTCCTTATTTCATCTTGTTCTTCCTACGGCTCGCCTCTCCTTTTTCGTCCTTATCTCCATCTCATCCCTTATTCTCCCTTCATATTATTGCAATGAATGTTTCCATAGCACGTTGAATATAAATCTATATGTAGCAATCGAGCTTTTCAGATTTTGGCCTCGCTTTTGTGTAACAATATGTTATGATTTATTATATTTTTCAATGCATTAATAATGTATTTCATCGCCGAAGAGGCAAATATAACTATCTACACAGTTGCCAAAATGCAATGTAAGATTGACTATACACAGCTCCCGAATATTATTTTTAAAGTTTGGAATGGAAAAGTGACTACCCGTCTATTTACCATTGCAATCGCACTTAAGCAATAGGAACTGCTGAATATTTTCCCATATTACAATAATATTCAAGACTTGGCAGTAGTTTTCCAAAGCAGTAGCGGGATTTTGCTTGCCGTATAAATCAGCTGTACTGATAACAATGTAAATACATCAGTCAACAACAATATACGCTGATCCGGAAGTCATACATTTAATTTTTTTTTTAAACTTTTTTAAAATTTTGTTTTGTGAAAATAACTTCCAACTTGTATTTCTATTCATCATTGAGGAATATAGCGTGCGTAGTTTCGTCCTTATTGTTAGTTTTTGCTTTATTTTTGTTGTTGGTTTAGTTTGAGGTTCGAAAATGCAAAAGGATATATATGAGGTAACTAACGTGTAGGTATTTGTATGTGTGTGTGTGTGAGTGCTTGTGATAAAAAGAAGAATGGCTGGGAGTTGATTGTCAGGAGGACAGTTGCCCATTGTATTTAAATGGTATTCAAGGCACACACTAATGAGCTTAATTCCAACTGCTCTGCTGTTTTCATCCGTATAGGAAAAGCTTCTCCGTATCCATTTTACATGCTGGGCTGAGTATACCGTGAATTCTATTTATATGTGTATATGTTTGGATAGTACTTATATATACTGTTACTGTATATACAGTATGTATTTTGCAGTAATTTCCCTCGACAACTCGCGACGACCAAAAGAATAATAATATAAGTGATCGGTGAGTTTTGGAGCGGAGGAGATAGTTCCGCTCGGCATGAAGCTCTCCTTTTTCAATGGGAACACCAGTGGGAGTTTGTCCATCATCATTATTATTTTCTCTCTTCGTCTTGTTCTTCTTCTTCTTCCTATATGTTCTTCTAGTATACTTGTTCTTCTCCTTGGTCCGTCAGCTTTTGCTTCAACACAGTGCAATTTACTGAATTTAGCTCCATTTCTTTTCCTCTTCCTCCTTAATTTCCTTTCGTAACTTCTAGGAGTGTATAAGCAATAAGCCTTTTCCCACTTCCACACTACATACTAGAAGCTAAATACACGGGATGAAATACATAATAAAAATGCATAGAATGTATAATCTTATGGGAATGAACGTTATGTATAGGGAATGCTGCGAAGAACATAATTTATGTTTGGGGAGAGATCTAGTATATACTAAATAGTCGCGGTAATGTGTGTTTTTATTTTCTGGGGAGATGTGAGATACTCCGAAAATGTAAAACCTGCTGCTGCTGTTGCTGTTGCTCTTCCTCTGCTTGTCGTTATTATTGAAGTTACTCGTTCGTTCAGAGTAAATGAGGCTTAACAGCGGCGGCGAGGCGGAGGATGATTTACAATTTCAAACTTTCCTGTATGACGATTTTCATATTCTGGAGGATGACGAATTTTTTTTCGGAATGATGTCAAAGTATTGAAATTTCATGCAGGAAATATAAATCCCGTGGAACATATTGAAATGCCAAGGAACAAATTTTGAAATGATGTGGGTAAAACTACAAATTTCGACGAAAAATTAGAAATTTCGAGGGAAAAATTAGAAATTTTGAGGGACACATTAGAACTTCCGAGGATAAAACTTGAAATTGGGAAAAGTTTGAAATTCCGTAGGAAAAAATTACAATTGCGGGAAAAAAGATGAAGTTCCCTTGGAAAAAATTGAAATACAGTGAAAGAAGTTAAAACAATGTGAAAATTATTGATGTGGCAGAATATTTGTAAGATTTAACATGGTCGGAAACTTCCTTTAGAAGAGCTTTGCTGAAGTTTCCTAAATCCTTAAAAAGCATTTTTGGGGCAACACTCTACACTTGTATAGTAATTTCTGGGCAGCTTCCCTCTAACTTAAAAAACACTATCTTCCGATATCTTCCTTACCTTTCTTTTTAGAACTTTTAAATTAAACTTTAACTAGATTCCTTTTGCATGTCTAAGCTGTTAAGGATATTCGTAAAGATTTCCATAAGAAATTTTAAACAAGCGTGAGCATTCCTAAGTATTTAACGGTCATAAAGGAATATGTGTGGCGGTAGTCATTAGGGGAGATGAAAATGTACAAGTTTGTTTCTTGTTAGTGAGGCATGAGAAAAGGGATATAAGCTATTATACAATAAGAGTTTTTTCTCGAAGGGAGAGCGCGATTAACTGAAATTTTAGTTGATGCACCGTAATGGTCCTTATTCTTGTAAATTTTGTATTAAATATTTTTCTCCCTCACGATCAGAAAGTCTCTCGACGTTAGAATCAGAAAACTCTTGATAGCAGGAGGCGAGCTTGTTAGTAAATAGAAAACTCTTTCCTTATTTCTTTGCTCGCTCGCTCTCTCGATCGTCGTCATCCCTTTTCTTCTTCCTTTCCTTTAAAGAAGAACAGAAATACAAAGCCAGACCTTAATCTCCCGGCAGGCCCGGATCACATCTGTGGTTAAAAAGTCAAGGGAAGGGATAATCGGAGACAAATGAGGAGACTAGTAAGTTCGTGGGCTCTTTTATGTCAAGGATGACTTTTTCTATCCTAAGGAGAAGGGTCCTAAAGTACCAATTTGTATCCCTCCCGCACAAAACTTAATACTTTTAGATCCTTCACCGACTATTATATGTTTTTTAACTATGGTGTATTTGTAATGGGAATCTTGTCGTCTCTATCGGTTCCGTTCCTTATCGGCAGGCCTGGTAAATTGTGTGGAGATGTAACGATAAGGCTGTCCCCTTTTATTTCTCATTCTTTTTCTTCTTCTCCAGTCAGCGTTCTTATTCTTATTCCGTCGTCTTCGTCCGTGCAAAGCTTCGTTTGACTGTTTGAAATTCTTCTTCTTCTTCGTTGTCTCTCATTATAGCGTCCTTTTTGCTTCCTTTCCTGGACGCAGAGATTTCTATTTCTTTATGAATTACTTGTCATCGTTGCTACTCCACAGCAGTATAGCTGGGCTGGCAAATTTCGATTTGTTTTCCTTCAAAATTTGGTGAATTATATTGAAAATGGTGTAAGCCACCATGTTTTTGGCTGATTGTCTTATTAGAATTACTTTAGAAACGTTTTAGGCTGACGAATTGCCACGTGTTTGTAATTGTTGAATCATCGGCCACACAATTTGCACGTGGACTAAGATAATTTTTAGACGTCAAAGTCTCTCTGTAGAAAAACGTTTTTGGATCTTATTTTTAGATTTGACTGTAACAGTGACATCATTAAGTACGATTTTGCATGTAAGCTGGAAAATTTGAATATTCAATCGAAAAGCGGCAAAACGTAATAGCATTACAGAAGTCATATTGAGGACGTGTGGTTATTAATGGGAATTGACGACGATATACTACGTATTCTGTATACGTGTGCAGGGATTCTCAATTACCACGGAGTAAAGTTCAAAATGACGAGAAGACAAAGTTGAATGTTAGAATGAACAAAGGATAAAATGATGATAATGCTTTCGCTCTCTCTGTCTCTCTCTCTCTCTCTCTCTCTCTCTCTCTCTCTCTGTGTGTGTCGCTATTTCTCATTCCGCAATTGATAGGGATTGAGTTTCTGTATAGTAGTTGCTTATTTTATCTGTTGTTGGGAGTTGTTTGTCGGAAGCAATAACATTAGTGCCAGTCGTGAATTCCTTGGAAAAAGTGCAACTTGATAGACAAGTGAGTTTTCTGTAATGGAGTAGATAGAAAGAGGTATCTAGATATATGTATACATGACGTACCACTAAAACGGATAGAATTACTTGGAATTTAGACAAATGCTATGTACGAAAACGCTCTGTATTGAATTACACATAACCTCGATGAATATATTTTGTGGTTTATTGTTTTTCATATCAGAAGATATGTTCAATTCGTCATTTTTCTTGTAAATTTTGTCATTACCAAGTACATTTTGTTAGTTTCCCAGTACATTTTGTGATTATAAGGCAAATTATATCAAATTTTGAGTAAATTTTGTCAACTTTTTAGTAAATTTTGCCATTGTATAGCAAATTTTGATAAATGTTGTCAATTTTCTATTATAATTTTTAAATGCACTAGTAAATTTTGTCAATTTTTTAGTAAATTTCGCCACTGTATAGCAAATTTTGAGTAAATGTTATCAATTCTCTAGTATATTTGTCAATTTTAAATTTAATTTTGCCATTGTGTAGCAAATTTTGAGTAAATGTTATCAATTTTCTAGTAAATTTCGTCAATTTTTGAGAAAATATTGTCGTTTCTTAAGTAGATTTTGTAATCTGTCACTTCCGAGTAAATTTGTTAATTTCTCGAGCAACTTTTGTCCTCGTGTACACCTTCATAAACTAGTCACTACATGAAACCACGACTTCTGTTAATCTTCACTTGATGATTCAACGATCTATAGTAAACCAAAATGAATCACACACCTATATTTGAAAACGACGAAAGGTACACAATTGACTTGTCAATTTATTTTATTTTCTTGGATACACATAATTGTCAGAGCAAGCGTTGGGGGAAGCGGGCTCATGGCAATGGTAAAACCTACTATTTAAGCAGTATCGTTGGTTACGCATAGGGTGATAATTCCATCGTGAGGAGATAAATTCATCCACTAATTGACGACGCTCCAAATAGAAATAAAGCTACTCCTTCCTGCAAGTCTCTTCCAAGGCACTAATTGCTGTGCTGCTCGACTCTGTTCGGTGATGATGATAAAACTTTGACAAGAGAGCGAGAGAGAGTGAGAGTGGCAACATAGTTTATACTCTAAGGCTCATCGACTTCCATGAAGCTATACCCATTCAGTTATGCATTCGGACTATGTATAGTCCGATGTTAAGCATTACGCATACATACGTCCGTTCCTTAATGATCGCTGCGACACGTTTAATTGACTGATGATTGGACACTGTCCATTGTTCAGGACACACCCCATGACCTCGGTGTGGGATGGGAAGGGAGCATCACTTGAGTTTTCAGTTTCCTATGTATGCTTCCAAGTAAGTCAGTATGCAATTGTATGTCTCTTGGAACTTGGAAAAGAGTTTTCCCTCCAACAAATTCTCTGTATATATTTTACATTCCACATATGCATCTACCATATAGTTCAATTCTGAGATCCTACAACATTATATTATAATCTCGTTGTTGGTTGCATGTGTTAAATATATTTTTACGTAAATCTCATCGTCTCTATTGTCTTGTCAATATGCCAGCAGGTCTAATGTCCACACATGTATGTGTATATACAGGTAATATCTACATGTATATATACATCTGTTATATTACATGTACATACTTGTAAATACATATTTTACCAGAAATTTCACACCCCTCTTGGTGTCATCGGTATTCACAAACATGCACAAACTATAATATTATGTACACTCCGCATTGCATTTTGGTATTTTCGTGTATGTGCTGTGAAATGCTTTAACAAGGTGCTTCAAACGGTGTACGTACTAATACATGAATATGCTTATAAGTACTATTCATGTGTATTTTTACATATGTAATCCTTCCATAAGTATTTTTATATGTACACTACGTATATATATAAATACATGTACGTACATGGGTTAAAGTGTAAGTTTGCGTTAAAATGTTCTATGTGCTTAGATGAGCGCCTTCTTCTTATTCTTCTTCTTTTTCTTCTCGTTGAAAGTTGTCAAATGTGAAGATAATAATTTAGCCTGAGAAAACCTTTTTTCCCTACTAATGTTTTCTACACGGCGATAAATGGCTCTCGCAGTTTACATAACATTAAATCTTAAGGTCACTCTTTAACAAGATTTTAGAGAGGGAGAGAGAGTGAAATAGAGAGAGAGAGAGAGAGAGAGAGAGAGAGAGAAGCTTTTGGATTCTTTCTAAGCATTCTCGTTGTTCTCAATTCTTCTCTGTTGTTGACTTTTGTGTATGTGTGTGTCTGTATCTAATAAGTGTACATGAGTGAGCACTGACTGTCAAGATCTCGTTACAAGTCTGTACATCATAAAGTAGAATGAAACAAACTTTTATTATTTATTTGTATATCTCTATAGGTACTTATTATTCTCTTGAAAGTCTGCTGGTTGTTGTTGTTATTATGTATAATTATGTTTAGCCCTAGAATCTATGTAATTAAAATGGAGGTGACTACTGTTATTCAAAAACCGTGGTAAAATGAAATTTCCTGCCGAGCTCTTCTATGTTTGATATGTTACACTGCTGTTAATACTTCGAACTCTTCCCTTTCTAATTGTTATTCTTCCAAGGTGTAATGGGGTTGCGAAACCGAGGCTCTTTCTGTTTTTTTCTTTTTGCTTATGCTGTAACGCTTATCCCCGATATGCTCCTTCTACTATTAAGTTGTAGTATGTTATTGTAGGTATTTGGAAATGATGTAAGGAATGTGTGTGTTAGGAATCTGTTTTCTAGTGTGGTGGGGGAGGCATATCATTTACATTTTGGGGCTCGTTCCCCAGATTACATTACTAAATGTACCTTCCTCGCCTTCGGTGTTCTCCTGATTTTTGCTTTTTGTAGCTTGATTTCTCCTTGTAGAACATCCGTGGAAACCTGAGTTTATGGAAGTTCCTGGCGGGAATGCGGGGGAAATCTTAAGGAAGTTTTCAAGGGAAACGTTTGCATAATAATTTTAGACTGGAACTCGTAAAAGAAATGTCAGGGAATTACGGTTGAATCATGTATCAAATGTGAGAAAAATCATGAAAAGCTGCAGTAAAAAAAAGTAAAAGTACGGAAAAAGCATGACAAAATGCAGGAAAAGTACAACAAAGTACAGAAAAAGCATAAGAAAATAAAGAAAAACTCATATAGAAATCATAAAGTGTGCCTCCACAGGCAAAGCAGAGAAATTCTTGAAAAACAGTAAAGAAAGTTTGCTTTAAATGTAGGAAAAATCCTATAAAAATAGAAAAATCCATGGAGAAAAGCATTGGGAAGGATCCCATTAGAGATTTAAATTCGGGTCGAAACCTGGAAATCCAAAGCTTTGATAGAAGACCATTTCTATAAGAATTTGAAATCTGTGAGAAAGAACTTCCGTTGAGCCTAATTTTGTTTATAAACGCTGTCAAAAATACTTTACACCAAATCATGAGACCTCTTGAATAATCTCTTGAGTCTCCTCATCTATGAAGAGTTTTGATGAAGGAGTGGATTGAAAGAGTAAATGGTTGTAATAATATACGATGATCATGAAATCGTGAAGTTTTTCATGCATGTTAAAGTATCTAGTAGGAACATATAAAGGTTAGGCGTCTGGGAGGAAACATCAAGTAGTACATATTTAAAACTGTGCGATGTACGTGCAAGAAAGTATAAAATATGTTCAAACTATAGAAAACATAGAGCCACGACGCTCATCGTCAGTGTGGTTAGCTCACAAGTCAGTCATTACAGTTATATTATACAGCAGATATTCCAAGTTTCGCAGTCAGAACGGCAGTGGGGTCGGCCCTATATTTTACACACAATAATAAGTAAGTGTACGGGATACATACTTGATATTTCTCTGGCGCTTTCAGTTCTTGTTGTTGTTAGTGGTGGTAAAGATTGTGATATAGAATAAAAGACGCAAGACGACGATGAAGACGATGATCATATAGCTTAATGATAAAATTGTGGTCTCTCTCTATCTCTCTCCCTCCCTCTCTCTCTCTCTCTTTCTTGACTCTCTTGCTCTTTAGAAATAAGAATGTATAGACGGTTAGACCCGGACTATTATCTCAAATAAAAAATAACATCGTATCATATGCATCTTCCTCCTGTCCTGTCACATGCGGGTCTATGTACATGACTTTCCAAATGAGCTCGAGCTGGTCACATTTACTTGCTCTCTCACAAGTTGAAACATTTATTTGTTCTTTCATTGTTACCAAATGTGTTTAAATGTAAGTGTGTGTATCTAAATCTCTGTAAAAAAATTATGTGGCTAAGGGGGGTTCTGTCAGTTAAATGTGTAGGTCCACAAATGTTAGGTTCACGAATGTGTAGGTCC
>JAQGAK010002039.1:0-23782 GCA_034696945.1 Lipothrix lubbocki
ACCAACAATCGTATCATTTATACACAACTATTGCATTAAAAGCGTAGATATAGTTATACATAATTTAACAATATATACCTACGTATGGACTATGAGATAAGAATTTTTAATTTTTTGGTCGATAAAGCCTTTACATAGAATCAAAGTCATGTATACAATATTTTGACCTTTATTGTATAGTATGGTCCTCTCAATATAAACATTAGATAACAATCAATCAATACAAGGAGAATACAAAGCTGTCCAAAATACATATTACGCTACTTAATGTGCAAGATTGGTTATCTTCATTTGTCTTAAATGCAAGATGGGTTCTATATTCTGTATGTATGGATGTATATACCGGCAAGATATTATTCTGTCAAATTCAAGATGTTGTAGCATGTTAATAGTACACATTAATAACAAACAACCAAAACAACCCCAAAAAACAAACAAATGAATTTCGAAAAAAATCTAAAAAATCTAGTCGCAAAAACCCTCTTAAGGTCCATACTCACATATTCATGTACTAGCTTTAAGCCCGTGCTCTGTACGGGAAAACACTGATTGGTCGTTATGTTGCACTACGTATATGGCGCGGCAATTTAAAATCTTACAGAGATTTACGGCGAATGTAGGTGAGGATTAATGTAAAGCTGGATTTTGTAGAACTGCAACTTTCAAATAATCGAAGGAATCATCATTATTGCGTTATTTCTGCTTTGAATCACGTTTCAAATAATAAAATTAATTTATAATTAATTTTAATTATTAAAATTAAATTATAAAAAAATAATACAAAATGAGAATTTAACGTTTTCATTTTATGCGGAATGATATGGAGTGACACAACGAAATTATTAATTCAGGTTATTAATTGATGAAAAGGAAGATGACCCACTTAAAAGCATGTATTATTCAGTTTACATCGCGGAAGTTCAAGCCCATCCATATATTTCCACCCACAGTATTAAAATTTACATATTGACCCAATTCCTATGCAAAGACCCTATCAAAACTAATACAGTTCCTATCATATTGCGAAAAAGAAAATTAAATTTGTGATGTAACCTCCTTGTGCGGTTAGTTGTATGTACGTGTAACAAAATACATATATTAAGGTATGCACAAACACGCTAATATTAAATGGATGATAGCATGATCGAAAAAGGTGGAAATTGGTTTCTCTGTGAAAGCCTATCGTATAATTTGCGTCATTCAAAACATTGATGGGGCACAATTTTTCCGTTGCTGCAGACAAAAATGTCCACAAATTATTTTAACAACAGCGTATGTATGTGTCTAAAATTTGAGCTGCTGTTCAAAATTGCGGCTACAATGAACTCCATTTAATTGTGACTTTAATTGGTTAGACATAACAGCTAGTACATATGAAATGGGAAAGGAATAAGATTAGCGAAAAACATTCATGCCATATTTATAAATCGTGATAAGATTATAAAACTTACAAATTTTTCGTGTAAGTTGCCAGTCATTTGCTCAATAAACTGCTTACATTACCATTACAACAACACGTGCAAAACAACTCAATTAAACGTTTTATCTCGACTTAAATTCCTTGTCGCAGTTTTTACTGATTTGCTACCTTTTAAACTGGTCAGTTATTGCAGCGAAAAGCCTTCGAAATTCAGCATTTCAAGTTTATGGAAAGGGAGGAGAAAGATTTGGATTTTTTATATAACACTACAAAATCCGAAGAATTCCTAATATTTTAAAATTCATTCTGCTTATTTACAAACCATGGCTAAGCTCCCAAAACCTAGCAATATTATAATTACAAACAAAATTCAGTATTATCTTTTGAGGGCATTTGCTTTTGGTCAAATTTTCGCAGGTCTACCCTTCAAATGGAACAAAAACGGGAAGCGAGCGGAAATGGCGTCAAAGGCTCAGCAGCGCCTCTGGCGGTTTAACATCCTCCTCATGTTTGGCTACGCCGCATTTGTAGTTTTACGGTGCTTTCAAGTGGCGGTGGATACAAATGCAAGCTATTTTCAAAAAGTCAATATGCGCGTCATGGCGGCTTATTTCACTCTCTCCATCGTTCTTCATCTTACCGTGGTCTTCAACCGGGAGAGTCTCCCTATATTTATTAATCAATTCTTAGGCTTTGCCAAATCCATTGAAGGTAAACATGTTTCCTCAAGATCAATATTATTTATATTACACATGACGCGGGAAAAAATAAACTGGCGCTAAAAATATTATTTTTAAAAAAAATTTATGTTTTTTCAAAAAATATAATATTTTTTCAAAAAATATTTTTTCAAATAAATTAAATTGCGTCCCTAATATTTAATTTACAAAATGGCGTCAATAGTTTAAAAATTCTAATACATATTCAAATATTTGAATTGCGTTACATAAATTGAATGAGTACGTTTTTAAATCGTTTTTTAAAAAAAATTCTTCTTTAGAAACATATGTGCTGGAACACACAAAGCCGGCTTTGATGTCCAAAATGTCTGGTCTGACAATGGAAGCAAGCTACATTGCCGTAAACGGTATCACAACATTGATGACTGTCAATGCATTTCTGCGCCCGGGATCAAATGAGCAAATAATGTCGGTTTTTATCACTGGGGACGCTGGTCATCCCCTTCACGTCCGCATAATTTCCGCGGGATTGATGGCCTTCATTGAATATATGTACCACGCGTCCACATTCCTCATCGTCCTCACCGCATTCGCATTTATAGCTCAAGGTTTAGTTGTGATCAATGAACTAAGGTAATATATGGATATGAATTCCCATTATTTCTTCACGCTGAGCTGTCACGCCTTGGAATACAATATAATTAATTCTGAAATGAACTCAATAATATTTCTTTCTATAGCTCCACGACATGTCAAGTTACTTCCGACCGATTACGAGAGCCGTCGACGAAATTGAAAATGTACCAAGTCCTAAGCGTCCTTGTGAAGGCCTTTAACGACATTTACGCCTCTCTAGCCATCCCTTGCTTCAAGTTCTTAGGCATTGTGATTGTGATTTTCTGCACTTATGCCGTCATCCGAATGAACGGAATTCAAGCTGTTGCATTTGGCTTCCTCGGATTAGTCATGCTGGCGACGCTGGTCATCCTCTTTAGCTTCCTTGCCGAGTTTCACTTCCGAAGCAGCAAAATCCTCATTCGGACGAAACTTTGGATTTGTAATTCAAATCATGATGATGTCTATCAAAAATGGTATGGGAAATCCTTCAAGTCTCTCCGCCCGCTTAAAATTGCCCTTCGATCGTCTTATTACGTTGATCGACCCATGGTTCTCACGATGATAGATATCATTGTAGAGAATACTGCGAATTATTTGTTGCTCAAGAGATAAAATATTATTTAAATACATGTAAAAATACAAAAATATTGCACTTCGTTATAAATTTCGATGTTATGGGTTGACTCTGATTATTTGAAATCCGCGCCGCACAACCTCATGTATGTATCCATGTGTATCAAAAGTCGTAACTCCTTTCTAAATGTCGGAGTCAGTTGTACGCATGTCTTTAGCATACGCGTGGGAATAAATAAAAAACGGAATGTGTTAATAAATTTTGTATTTGTTTTTATTCCTAAGAATGTTACATTAACAAACGAACGATTTGACCTTAGAACTAACAAATATGCCTATACCCCACTATTGATTACTTGACGACTTCAGTGGCATATAAACCCCATCAAAACCGTAGCTGTGAACTAAAAATCGGATTCTGTTTTCATTCTGGCTGTAGAAACTGCTAAAGGCGACGTCAGTGGAAGTGGCGCTGCGGAAAATCGGACTCAGTCCATACAACAGGAATTCTTTGAGCGCCATGATTTGAATTCTATCCCGATAATTCTCCTTGTAAAGCTTTACCTGCTTCCCTTCCGCTTTCTCCTTAATCCACATATGTTCCAAGATGAGCGCATAAAATTTGTCTTTCAATTTCCGCGCCAGCACTCGCGTTGTCTTAATTAAATGATGTTTGAGGTGTTGGTTGGATAAATCCACCACTTTCATGATGACTTTCGTCAAGAATGAGACTTTCGTGGACATTTTATTGTCGAAATTATTTTCCCCATTCGGTAATTTACTCATAGAGTCTTCTCTGTACACGGCGCTGTACTTTAAAAACAGAAGCGCGCTCATTAACATGTCAAACTCTTGAGGAGTCAACATTTTAAAGCGTAATAATTTGCTCGTGGGGATCAATTCAAAGGATAAATCCTGGACGATGCGGAGAAATCGAAGCTTGGATGTAAGCCAACCTCTTATCTCATTCGTTAAGACAGTATTGCAGTCTAATCGGAGCGTGGCGAGGTAAAATTCGATGACGTCGTCCATCTCGCTCGACAACGGCTTCGTCCAATCCGGCTCCAAGGACATATAAGTGCAGTCCCCGTAACCAATGTAAGGCAATTCCTTTGCGGGGCGCATCCAAGGAAATCTTCGATTCGGCTTTATCTTCGTATTATTGTGCACTTGTAAGAACTTAATGCCCAAAATTTTATTAAAGTCTACATCCTCTTCTAGATCCTTGAAGAAGTTTCCCAAAAGACGACAGTTCTTGCATTTGAGAGTATGAATTATATCTTCGATCGTTGGTTCCACAATTACCGCCCGTTTTAATCGGAATTTGAAATCGTTCTTAACTAATGGGATCACCAAATAATAGGAATTGGGAAGGGATGAATTCAGGTTTGACGGATTAGTAGCCGATGAAGGTTTGGTCACCAATGAGGATTTGATCTTCCGGCGACGTCGATTCGTTTGGGATAATTGTGATCCTCGGTGGTGCCGATACGGCACAGGGGATTTGATGGAACGACGACTCCGCTTCACCACCATTTCCTCGCTAGTGTCGCTGCTGTAGACGTGCTTATTCACCTCATCCGGCTCTTCTTCAAACTTGATTTTCTTTTGGAGTGCCGCCCGCTCCTCTTGAGTGATGTTAATCGAACATTTCTGACTAATTATGGAACATGTTCCAAGGATCCATTCCGGAAGATCACATTCTTCCCTACGGCAGAGTTCCGAGTCCAGATGGGATTTCTTCGCTTCATTCACCAACTCCTCCACGAACCATTCTATATGGCGGTGATTGCCGGATTGTCTGTTTTAAACGTTTTCATTTTTTTAAACGTTTTAAAAATTTAATTTTAATATTCTAATTATTAACAAATGATTGATACAATTTTAATTAATTTTTTTATTGGACTTTAATTTATTTTGTAATTTTTGTAATACAAATTGTAAATCAATAATTTAAACTTATTTAAACCAAGTAAATCTTCAAATTAATTTAAACCAATTTAATCAATAATTAAATTTAACCAAATATACCAAAATAATATAAAGAGAAAGGATAGAAAATAATAGTAAATAAATATTCCAAATTAAATAACAATGTAAACTGATTTTTTAAAATTAAAACATTGTTGAATTAAATATGAGAAAATTAAAAAAAAAAGTGTCAGATAAATCCAAAGAATTACAAAACGTTTTCAGCAAATTCGAACAAGTGAAAACAGTTTTAACTTAATGAACTGAATATTAATTAAATAATTAAAATAATGGAGAAATCAGAAATCGAAATCAATTCCGACATTTAATTACCTGACGTAGGCGTACGTCAAAAAATAAACAGGGGTCTGCCTGGAATGTCGCCTCAAAACGACATATTTTCTGTCGACGGGATCACTCCAGGCGTGATACCCCGTGGGGAAGATGAGGACGGACAGGTGGGAATCCAGCGTGGGTCGAGAGAAAGCAACTTTGGCCACAGTTTGTCCCGGCTCTTCCGGCGGAAGTAAATAGTCCGTCTGCACTAAATCCACATTTACCCTTTGGATGAGGTAAGGGATTTGCTTAAAGTCCGGCCGTTGGAAGTCCGGAAGATCCTTCCGGATGAGCTGCATGTCCCGCTCTTCCGTAATGTCGTTCCAGAATTGATCTTCTGCGGAGGACACCAGTGCCATAATTACAATGAGGCAGCATGTTGTGTAAATGGTAAATAATTGATGGAGATTGAAGTAAAAGAACATGTTGATATATATTCTTTAGTCTAAAAGACTCCTGTCATACTATTGTAAATGGCGTCTCTCTGTATATTCACACACAAATCCTCGATTGCTGTTTATTATTTAATACCGTCGTTCGGGGAAGGACTCATTGTTTATTCTTGTCATTGAATTATTATGTCATACATTAATAAATATTATTCCTCATTGAACAACGGCGACTTTATTATCAACAACATTTGTAAAATAAACATTATTTTTATTACATCAATAATAATAAATTTGCGATTGATTGCCCATAATAAAGTAACTAAAACAAGTCGAAACGAATTAGCTATACATACGTACATGGGACTTTTCCTGACTGAGGAGAAAGCATTTGATGGAGACTCCCTATAACGGGCCTCTTATACAGTGGAAACTCTCTATAACGGCTTTCTTTTTAAGAACAGGCTCCATATAACGGCTTTCTTTATAAGAGCAGGCTCCATATAACGGCTTTCTTTATAAGAGCAGTCTCATTATAACGGCTTTCTTTATAAAAACAGGCTCCCTGTAAGGGTTTTCTTTATACGAGTAGTCTCTCTATAACAGTTTTCTTTATAAGAGCAGTCTCTCTATAACGGCTTTTTATATAAGAGCAGGCTGCCTATAACGGCTTTCTTTGTAAGAGCAGGCTCCCTATAACGGCTGTACTTTTTCTACCCACAGAAATAAATTAGAATAAAATTGTGACTGTTACTATTGCAGAGTTTCTATATAACGGTCAAATTTGCCAGTTTTTACAGGGAGCCGTTATTTAGAGTTTCCACTGTACATATTCAAAGCCATTTAATTACCGAAAATATGGTAAATTTAATTCACGAAGACCCTGTTCCGCCATTTCTACACATGCGAACGAAACTCTTCCTTTTTAAAAAGAATCCAGTAGACATTTCAAAAATAAAGACTATCAGAGAAGCGGCGAATCCGAGGCCTAAAATTCTTGCCAGAAACATTGCAAATAGAAATGAGTCCCGTTCAGTGTCAATTATTTTAGAATTAACAAGCGGTTTTGAACGTTGCGACGCTCTTGCGCTTGCGCGTCCTTTCATTTTGGCTAAGGATACGGCTATAGCGTACCAATGGGCGGTCAACCCTCCATTTTGTAATCCTTTAATGACCTCATTGCTAGCTTCTGGAAATTAAATTCAAGTAGTTTTGGATTGAAATCGTACCTATATTACCCTTACAATGTTTTTTATTTAACTAATTAGTTCTTAATTTATTTAATTAGTATTTTTGTAGTAATTTTGGGAAAACACTTACGTAGTAAGTGAGGAAACTGACGACTCACTCCGTAACCCGCATAAAAGGAGAAAAAATGGTCTTTAGAATGCTGGTATAAGGTTTTTCCATCGGCGCTCATCAAATATTCAGTTGCCAAGGCATCAAATACCGTCGCAAAGCCCATGCACACCCTTTGTTTCTCCAGGATTAATTGGAAGCACTATGTTAGTACAAATAAAAACTTTTTATCCAAAACGTTCAACAAACGTTTCAGGTTGAAAAGCTGCAATTTTACACACAGTTTTATGTATATTTTACAATATTGTATTACATACGTCACCCTCAAAATACGGCATGTCCTTCGCGCGCTGCCCAATGATTTCCCCAATACGGTCCTGCTTGCTCCTAAACCAATTTTCAATGGCGTTGGTATAAAATAAGGAGTTAATTTCGTAGTCGGAATCTACAAGTTCTTGGAAGGTTCGCGGTGGGTAGATGTAATTGGGGGAGACCATTGTAGAAATGAACGTGGACTTGTACGCGCAACTCAGAACAATGACCATGAGGAACCAAATCCCCATGGTGAAGCGACTGAGGTTGTCGGAAATGATTTTGCGGAAAACGGAATTGCTGAGTCCATTTTGATCGATTATTTGGAGCAGCGCCGTCAACGTGGTGGCGTACCACATGTGTTTTGGTTCTTGGGCTTTCTTAACGTTCGTTTGGAGTTTGGGCAGAAACTCAACTTCGTGCTTATTATTACTTACGAAAAATAGAGTTTGTTGTTGTTTTTCTTTGAAAAAAGGAGCTTTATTGTAGTACAGCCAGCGCCTCCAAGTCACGTAGGCCTCCACCATGTAAACAGTAACTAAAATGGAAATAATAATTCCAAACCAGACGAATTTATTCAGCGGATAATAAAGGACGGCCAAGGAGGCAAATTTAACTTTTTTTGGCGGGGGGTAAATGAAATCCACGTGATCGAAGTGGATTGGGGTGGAGAAAAGCATCACTTTGACATTTAAATAGGTTGGGGTAGCGAGCGCTGAGAGCGCGGCAGTGCCATCGATCAACGGTTGAATGTAATCATCCCATTTCCCATCCTCACAAATCCCCTCTTCAGGGACGGCAAATACAGTTTGAACGTCCAGTGTCGCATTGACCCGTTCAATGATATAATACATCACTGCAATCATGTAGTCGGACCAGACCCCAGTTTCTTTAAATAGTTGATACTTCGGCTCGGAAGTAGGTCCAACGAGCCCGGTAAGAGGGTCGCCATTGTAATTGAAATCATCTAAAAATCGCTCTAGAATTAATTTTCCACGTTCGAAATTTCCAATCTGAACTAATTCCCGGTGATAAAGCTTGAAAATCCCATTTTTGTCTGATCCCCCCGTTATCAGCGCTAAATTTTGAATGTGTTTCGTTTGCTCCTTAAAAATATCAATATCCCTTGGTTTGGATTCAGCAAATAAAGCATAAAATGTCCGGTGCGGCGCTCCAGGGAGATATCTAAGCCACTTCTCCGTTATAAATTCTGACTTGTCTTCAATAAATGGGCCCAACACAAAACCATAGGGCTTATGAAATTTGGTGTTCCATTTTTGACTTGAAATTTGGCTGTCATTTGTAAGATCTAATAATAAAGATATTTGGTAAAGCTCACTGTGGGCGGTTAAATTCAAAATTTGATTTAATTCTGCTGGTGTCGGTAGCAGTGAATGGTTCGGATGGTTCGAAAATCTTGGTTTTGGACCAATGTGAAATACAAGAGCACAATTTAGGTGGTGCACATTGAATTTTTGGAGCAGCTGTAAAACAATTGATTCTGAAGTTAGGATGGGATTATTATTTAGTTGGGGAGTTAAGCTATGAGCGAAGGTAAATAGTATTATTGGTGGGAGAACTATTATTTGAAAGATTTTGAAGCACATGTCTGCGGTTGTTGAGAAGTTTCATGATTCACAAACTATTTTGATTAGTTTATCCATTTTATTTATTGTATTTTTTTTTAAAATTTGAATGCATAAGTTCGTGTCATTCCTTAATTTTATTTTAAATAATAATTTTGACTTAATTTAGAGTTTATTTAAAAAATAATTTGATTTTAAATAGTAATGTATTTGTTCTAATGTAAATATTTTACCTAAATCACGAATTCATATTTTAATTAGTAATTTGATTTAAATGATTTACTTGTGTATATATTCTTTATTATTAATTATGTATATTAAATTTATTTTTATCAGTTTTATTTAATTTTAAAGAATTTAAATTTTTAAAGAATTTAGTACTAATTTCCCTACTACGGGGTTAAATCAAATAGTTTTTTCATATCTCAAAATGACATTTTATTTTAGAAAATATTTTCCTACAAAATATTAAATATTCCGAGAAAATGCTTCATTAAAAGTAAAAGGAGTAATAATAACAAGAGCACATTCATCCTATAGAATGCGTATTCAAGTTCAAGTATTCGAGACAGAATAATATTATTATTTAATAGCTTAGATGTATTAATTTAGATTTATTAGCTCGTCCAATCATATATCCTATACGCTCATGTCAATGTGTCACTATTACTTTTAAATAATTCTGAGGATGTGTCATGGAAATGTCTGTGACAATGAAATCGAGAAATAAAATATTCGTACAAATTTATGGTAGTCATCTGCATGTACAGCGAGCGTGCATGTACCCTTTTATCATTCCCGATTTTATTCGTCCATGAACAAATACGGCTGAGACATACATATTTGAGTTTTTTTTATAAATAATAATAATTCTACATATATAAACTTTTACTTGTATAAGTGCATAAATTGTAATTTATTGTTGAACTCCTGCTGAATTTCACAGAAAAGGAATGTATTATTCCCCCCATTTATTTGCTCTTCCATGGAATCATCACGTGTGTGTGTAATAGTACTTTCATAATATTAAAGGGTCCAAGTCCAATTTCCTTTTTTTAAAAAGCATGACTGATGGCTTTGTATTTAAAATGTATGTACAGGGGAAAGAGGCGGGAGATTCAAATGGACTGGAGTTGAAAATCCATTTCCATCTCCCTCAAATGTATTTGGACCACCCAAATACAGAAGCCATTGATTAGGATGGTGAAGCCCGCGGCAATCATCATGCCCAGCGCGGAATGCCCATCTCCGCCAATCCCATTCATGACCACGGAAATTAGCGCCACGATTGTGATAGCCGCGGCGTAAATTATCCAATAGCGCAAATATTGTGGGATTCGCTGGAAGCAAACATATTCGAAAAAAAATATTATATTTATCATTTCTCAACCCATTTCTTAGCCGAATTTTTATAATCTTCAAGTATTTTTATTAGAAATAGTTAGCGCCAATTTTCAAATAATATGTAGAATCAAACCTTGTAAGACCCCTTGAGTAAAAGTATTCCAAAAGGGACTCCGGCGGCGTAGACGGCGATCATTATGATGACGATGATGTAGGAAAGGACGACTGTCGAAAGGCAATTTTGAAATTAGTGCAATAATAATAATTATTCAAATTGGAAATTATTCATATAACATATTTAAGAATAAATATATAGATACAATTTAGTCTTCATGATTAATAATAATATTCTAAAATGGCGCTTTTAATATTCAAATAAGGACTTACGGCCAGTTTGAGTTGCACTTGCATGTTCCAAATCCTCCAAGTCCGCATTCGGCGGAAGGGAATTTAATGTATGCTTTTTGTTCTCTTCATTTATTGTGAATTGCGTCAGGTCGACCAGCACGTTGATCAATTCAATCAATATTAAGACGCTGCTGATCTGGATTTAAAAAAATTCATTTAAATTAATTTACATAAATGAAGATTCAAATAAATAATTGTTGAAAATAAATAGATGAAGATGAGTTTAAATATTAAATATTATATTAAGAATCAATAAATGAAGATTAAAATATTAAAAATCAGTCAAAGAGGATTAAAATAAATAAAAATAAAAAATCAATAAATATATAAAGATTAAATAATTTACTGATAATACTAAAATCAATAGATAAAGGATCAAATAATTTACAAACAGTACTACAAATCAATAGATAAAGATTAAAACAATTTAAAATAATATTAAAAATCGATACTGAAAATAATTTATATACTTAAAAAATACAAAATTAACCCAAACGTAATACTCATTACAATACAATGGCAAGCCCAAAAATTTAAATTATGACAAAAATAATTTGCTCACGATATGTAGCCAAGCGATGACTCGTGTCCAAATGTCAGCCCCACAACAGCAAATTCTCCGGCCCATGTCTTGACAAATTGGGGTGGAGGATAATGAATCACTACTAAATATTTTCGAAAAAAAGTTTTTTTTTAAATACCGGAATGTTTTTTTTAGACAAAATAAAGTAGAATCAAAGGACGTTGAGTATCATATGCGATTGAAAGGAAGTGCAGCAGCAACCGCGAGAATACAGTGCCTCACAAAATCTTCTAAGATACAATTGCTCTTCAAGACGAGAAACAACTCCTTGTGATAATAAAAGGGTGAAAAGGTGTTGAGACTGTATTGCGGAGGGATAAAATAATCTCTCTCACTGTTGTGGATCTCATCTATATGCTGGGCAATCATGAATATACATAGGTATAACGTTTTAAGAAGCTGTTTTGTTTAACTTCAATGTTATAGAGTGTGCGTACTGTATGTATGTATGTACATACATACATATTATGTATGTATGTAATCCTGTATGTACAGCGTGTTCATTGAATGGGAAAAGCATAACAAACATGCCCACAAGGCAGCAAAAAATAATGTATAATGGAATTATTAACAGGATTTTGTTTGTGTGTTTATCCTTGGGTAGGAACTACGTCGATCGTTTTACTATGAGGCTGTATGATTATTTTCCGTATATGTACATACCGTATGTAATGATAATCAGAAAAACTGTGAGCCAATTCTTAACTTGAAATATTGACTAGAAATATTTAAATGGTAATTATTGGTATTATAATTTTGAATATTTCTGTGGATTGCTCATACTTGCAAGCAAAAATTTGTACGTTGTACGGAGGGTAAAATTTTGCCGTGGGTTGAAATATGTATAGTGTAATATACGTACAATCATACATATATGTATATGTAAGTATTGATGGTAAAGTAAGTTTACTTTTAGCATTATTAACATTCTATTTATAATTTGCTCTAATTAGAAGTATAATTATTATACTTTGTTATTCACGTACTTTTACACATTTGAGGTCAAATTTAACAAAGAGGCACTTGGATGAATTGTCTCGTGCAGCTGAATGTAAATTATTTGCATTTTAATTTAAGTTCATTACGAACTACGTCAATGTACACAATATTTTAAAATTAATAATTTTTTACAATTATTCAAAATTTAATAATTTGTGCAATGATTCAAAATTTATTAATTTTTACAATAATTCTAAATTTATCAATTTTTACAATAATTCTAAATTTAATAATTTTTAAAATAATTTACAAAATTTCTTTTTGTGTACAATATAATATTTGAGATATGTATAGGTCCATAATTTAGAAACCCCATTCTAAAATAAATATTTGTTATTGTATGAAAAACCAATGAGTCCGAAAAATTAATTTAAAAAATACGATTGTAATGAAATAATTTCCGACTCTGATTGTGAGTATTAAGATAAAGCGGACGAGGGAAAAATTCAAATTTTTAGATCATTTTGTTTACACCATTAAAAATGTTCCCCCAAAGTCACAAAAAATTCAAAATTGCAGAAAAAATTGAACAAATTGCAGCGAGTTTGAAGAATATATTTCAAAAAATTCTGTCTTTAGCATTAGCAATACATTGATAAAAACAAAAATTCAGCAAACAAAGCTTGAGCATAAACAAAAAGTTAAATAAACAATATTTTCAAAAAATAGCGTTAATATATGGAACATAATCACACGGAAATGACTTACAGCAAAAAAATCTGTGAAACGCACGACATAAAACACAAATCTAATAAAAACAATGCAATCAGTTATACATTTTTTTAAAACATGACATTTTCTTTAAAACCAAAAATGTAAAACAAAATGAATGCATAAAAATCATTGGCATATTTTGTAAGCCAAGTATAAAGATAGTTATGTACAGCAGCCAAGTTACAAAAACACAATCAAGATATATAGATACATCTGATAAATCGGGTTCCTTCCGAGACAAACAGCAAGTTCTAATAGCCATAGATTGAGCATAAGAACTGTGATAATTTAGAGAACTTATTTGCGACTCGCTTATTCACTGAATTAGTTACTGCATTCGCAAGTTTTCATTAAAAATTCTTTCCGCGTGGTGACTTTTGTCCTAACTAATCTTTTAACTTAATGAACTTTTGAAGCGCACATTAGTACGCTCTTTGGATGTCGCAGGATCTAAAATTTTGCATGTTGTTAGTTGTATACAGTGGAGACTCGTTACAACGGTCCTCGTTGTAAGGGCGGAGACTTCCAATAACGGCTGTAATTTGTCTGCCCTAAAGTATTAAATGTCCTTAAAATTTTGACGCTTATAAGAGCGCTTCTTTATAACGGTCAAATTGTGGCGCTTTACTGGGTGCCGTTATAACGAGTTTTTACTGTACGCCGTACAAAGTAATGTTTGTTTACGCTTTTGTAGTTATAATAAGACTTGGAAACAAGAAATTATATCCGGATCTTTGTTTGATTTAATCAAAACACGCACATTTCGCACAAAAACAAAAACGCGATCATTTCGATAGACAGAGAGCAATTATTATGTAAGTAACATTGTAACATAATATGAGCCTAAGTTCAACCATAAATACTTAATACTTATAGCTTAAAAATTAAATACAAACATATAATACTCGATTTAATTGAAATAGATATATACCGCAAATCTATGTAGAAACATGTATTATACATGTTATATATATATATAACATGTATAATAATGTATAATGTATAATACACATATGTATTTTAAACAAGTTGCGGTGGATTTCATTCCTGACTTTAAATTTTTAAATTATTTTAATTCCAAATTATAGGGAAATTATTATTGGTTGCAATATTTGGTTTTCTTATACATACATACATACATACATACAATGGATACAATTATTAAAATAAAAATTTAATCATTTCTATAAAACTTTGTATGAGATCCGCCAGATGCCGTAGAATCCCCATCTCCCGCATCGCCCAGTAACTTATCTTCCATCCTTTGGTTCATATCCGCCGGAAGTGCCTCGCCAACTCTGTCCCTCCTGAGTTCCTGCTTGTGACTCTCCGAAAGCTCCGACATCTCCTCAGCCGTCCTGGCAGTGATCGCGGCATCGAATTCCAAATCCCTCAATCTTTGGACAACGAAGCACTTCCTCGCCGTCGGAGTGAGTAAATCCGAAATGGAGGAAACTTGCTGAATCCCCGCCTCCTTCATCAGCCCCGTGACGGGAAGACTGGATTTTGATTTGGTGCAATTGAACTCCACGGGCGTCATTTCATAGAGCGGAATGGATTTAAAGGCCGTGCTTATTCCCGCTTTCTTAAATAACTCCGCCTGCTGGGAATTATTCTGCAAGTCCAAGAATTTCCGAGTGCACTCCCCCGCCAAACTGATCTTGTGTGGATTGTAGATCGCGGACCGAAGCTCTTTGTCCGCTTGGCGCTTGATTTTCAAAATGTCGTGGACGTAGGAATCCAATTTGGACTCAATCCCCGATATTTCCTCCGATGTTAATTTCAGCATGCCGGGATCCTTGGAATTGTAACGGGATTCGGCATAAGCCCGATGTTTGTCCCGTAATTTCTTTTCATACACCGTCGACACTTCTTCGAATTCCGCAATGAAGTCATCAAAGTCAAATGGCCAGTGAGTCATGTTCTTTTCGATGCTGAGCGAACTGAAGGAATTGCAATATAAAAGAATTATTGTGCCATCTTGACCCTTTCGGGCTTTGGGGGTGACGGCGCTTTTGTCGGGAATATTCGTTGAATCCTCTGGATGGGAGTAATGCGGCTGGTGAATTATTAGTGGCTTTTTCCCAAATTCTGGAGTTTTGCTTGACAGTATTGATGAGCGGCTGGGGAATGAAATGTAAAGGCTTTGGAGGCAGACGAAATTTACAGGGTCCCATGCTCTGAGTTCCTAGAAAATAGATTAAATTACAGATAAATATAATTTTTATAATATGAAATTTATAAAATAAAATATTAAAAAATAATCACTTTAATAAAATAAGAAACAGTCTCCGTCCGTCCGGTCGTCCTCGGTATTTACAATGTTAAGACAAAAAGCAAAAATTTTTTCAAAGTTTAACTTTTCTGATTATGCTTTTTTAAAATTATTGCTTTTTAAACTTTCAAAGAAAAAATCAAATAACAAAATAAAACCTATTCTACAGAACAGTGGTAGCCATGAACAACCGAGTGTGTTATAGCTTAAGAAATGCAATGTTAAGTATATGGCATCAATATACTAATCTCTTCATGATGGTAGTGTCCCGTCCTGTATCTCTACACATGCGTTACAAAAGTCGCAAAAAAATAATTAAATCTACTTTCTTTCGGAAGGGTAAAAAATAAGGGAACCACAGCAAGTGCTGTTATAATGCAAATGCTGTTATAAGGGTGTCTCTTATAACGGGATTCCTCTGTACAGGAGCGTTCTTTTTCACGATGCTTTTTTGTTCGAAACAAAATGAATCGACTAACTAAATAAGTATCAACAACAAACAGTAGTTGTAGCTACGGACAACCGATATCTTATAATCAATATTATCCGAGATCTTTTATATATTTTATATATCCATATATTTTAACATAGTGCCTCCTGTCCATCTTTCAATGCTAACCATTTCTTAAAATAGGATGGCTGACAGTATGGTTAACATAAACAGGTGGACAGTGAAGGGTATAGTTAACATACACAGGTGGACAGTGAAGGGTATAGTTAACATAGGCAGGTGGACAGTGAAGGGTATAGTTAACATAGGCAGGTGGACAGTGAAGGGTATGGTTAACATAGACAGGTGGACAGTGAAGAGTATAGTTAGCACATAAATGTAGACAGTGGAGAGTTTGTTAAAAGATATGGTGGACAGTGGATAGTATGTTAAAATATATGGTGGACAGTGGACAGTATTTTAAAATATATGATGGACAGTGGACAGTATGTTAAAAGATATGGTAGGCGGTAAGTGGAAAGTATGTTAATAAAAAGAGATAGTAGAAAGAGGGCAGTATGTTAAAAGACATGATGGACAGTAAAATTCTGGCCGGTTATCTAAATAACAGCCCATCTCAAATGAACGATGATTTATCTAAAGGAGGTGAGTGGAAATACAAAATATGATAGAAAACAAATTATTACCGAAGTTGTCGTATCTATTGACAACAGAATCTGCTAAATCCTGATTGTGTTAAACATATCATAATCGGTTGGTATTCAAAAATCAAACAAAGTCTACTGTAGTGCTAAATCCACATGGGACAGTAGGACATCTCCCATCATTTTAATTGCAACGTGGGATATCTCCAATAATTCACAAATGCTTTGCAGTTGAATTTTTAAATACAAGATTTCTCCATATTTAGTTTTTAAAGCAATATGTACGCAAATCCCGCCTTGAACTAAATTGATGGTGAATATCTCACCTTGCATTTGGATTCATACGGATGTAGTCCACATCTTATCGACGATATAACAACGGTTATATCAATCTATCATATGTATTCGCAATAATAAGAAAATCCAATGAATAAAATTGTCGTCTAAATAAATTATAAATGACCATACGCGAAGAAACTATAGATCTTAATTTTATATTTGTGCAAACGCACATTTCATACGCGTCAATTACAATGTCCTAATTATATTTGTAAATGAGTGCAATCAAACAAATGCTAAATCCTACAACTTTTGATATTAATCAGCGCAAAGTACAAACGCATTTCAACAAACTGCTTGAATTATTTTTGGCAGATATCGCACGAGAATCTAACATTGCCATGAATATCGTATTTATGCCGATTTAAATCTGACAAATAAAATAATTTTTTTGCGCAAATGTTGCACGTGTAACGACATTCATCGTGAGCACTTAATTCATTCCTTTTCAAAGTACGCAACTAATGAAACGTTTTGTGACATATACTGAAATTAAATATTTTTACATCAAGAACACTAAATTCATGGCTTTTAAAAGTATTCGGAGCTGTGATGCTGGAAATACCGCATTTATGAGTCTGAGTTAGCCTGTAAACAAATAACATAATCAAACAAAACTTGGGTTGATTTATCCGAACACCAAACATTCCGTACAAGTTTAGGTACAAAATTTGATAAGATCAGCAATTACAATGGTCAATAGAAGAAAATGGGAAGAATTTGTGAAATTAAAATTATGAGGCAATGGCCAGCTCAATTCCTCTCCGGATAAACCGAACTCTCGCTATTAAAGATCTCCATATAAGAGAACTCTATCTGTAAGGTCATTTGGGCGCACATATCATACATAGTTATATATATTTATATATTTGGATTTATTACGATCGATTTGACTATAAGCCCTTACAATCGGTTGAACTTATTTTGTTACATCACGTTTTATAATTGGTTTAAAAATAGAGTTAAAAAGAGTTGTATAATTATTATACATAGTTATATGCATACGAGCTCTCTCTATACGAGAATTTCTATATAAGAGACTGATTTTCCTGATTTATAGTTTTCTTTTATAGCGACAAGATGCACTAAAAATATAAAAATTCCAAATATGCTATGCGTTTTAACGCGTTTTAAATTTTGCGCTTTCTGAAACATTTGACCACAAATTAGGTATTTGGTACTTGAATGATTGTAGGATACATGAATATATGAAAACATTCAAGTCAGAAAAAACATTATTTAAAATCGGCGAATCCGCGGATGATTTTATTTGGTGAGTAGCACAAAGTAAAGAAAAAATTGTGAGCTTTCTATTTATACAACTTTTGTATGGTAAAAATGACAAAAACTTAGCTACAGATGTCACAAATGTGGAGCGATAAACTTGTACGTGTAGTCACTTTGGCTTTTACTGTGCTCTCTCCAGTGGTTTTATAGTGTGCCCTTATAGCAAGAGTCGACTGTAGTTGGTCAGGAAAAACCATGTCACCTTGTCTCAAAACAGGCTAAAATATTATTTAGCATTTTCAGTTAATATGGAAACCTTCTGGCGGCGAACGATTGAATTACTGATGTTAAATTACTTCCGTCAAACTGCACAGATAATCCCACACAAGCAAAAGCTTATAAAGTTAGTTATTACGTTCTGTCTTCAGCAAAAATGTTTATTGCCATAAATTAGTGCTCTAATTTAATCTAAAATTACCTGCAAAATTAAACCATCGACCAATATCTTAAAATTATTAAAAACTAAAAATGTCAGGCATTAATCAAAAATAGACTGAAAGATTTTTTGCAGTCTTGATTTGGCTTTCGCTAGCAAACACGTTAGCGGCTAACGGCAAATTCATATACAAGCTTTGGCTGTGGAAGCGAAAGTTTGCCAGTAATGCGAGTTTGTTGGTTTTTTTATTTAAATATTAATTCTAAGCTTGTACACACGTATTCCACTAGCTATAACCATATAATGAGGGTTTTACAAAAGCAGTTTTTTGAAATTTTTTTAAACTACAGCTTACTGCTGCACAAATGCCATACAGTACAAGTACAGTCATAAAACATACGACTGCAGTAACAGGGGCCTTCGTCTTGGGCGTTAATTTGGATATCGTACACTGTGGCTGACTTATTGGAGGTGATGCACACATTTAATTTTTAATAAGGCAACTCAACATTTTCCAATTTTTGTTCTCCAAATTTTTTTGGATTTCGTAGCTTTCGCATTTCATAAGTTTGATTTAATAATAAAAACATATGTACATACATTCTTTATACTATTGTGAATACATACACCGGACTCTCTCTATAAGAGATCTCCATATAAAAGAACTCTCTCTGTTAGAGATATTTTGGCCCGCGTCTCATGCATAGTTATATGAAGCTCTCTTTCTGTAAGAGAATTTTTTGATAAGAGACTGATTTCAGCGATTTAGAAAATTTTTATTTATTTATTATAAATTGTGTAGTTAGCTATTTTCATTTAATTTTATAAAAATCACTAATTCCTTTACTAGCATAATCTTCTGATTTGAAAAATAATCTTAGAATAATTTAAATTAGGAAGTCCTGCTTTTCCTACAAATACACTTCTTGGTCCAAGCCCAAATCATAATAAATTAAGAATACCTGCAGTTTCATGTTTTTGATACCCTACTATACTTAATATGTACCAGCAAAAACGTTTTTCCTGTTTGCTAAATTGTAATGAAAATAATTGTGCAAATGATTTTGGAATTGTTTGTGCAATGACTGCCCACGAAATAATGAGTTACTATATACAGTCCAGTATTATGAGTGGCTATATTTAAGCATACAAATTGACAGAAATATATTTATAATCCCGGCTATCTATAGGACCCGGCTATCTCTATAAAACTAATGCAAAACCAAGGACAGATATAGAATCCGGCTATCTTTGATATGCCCGGATATCTTTCGAATAAATACAGAATGTAGTACATTGTAACATACGTACATGTGTTTATTTTTACTATGCAACAGCATCTGGTAAACATTTAGTGCAGGTTTGAATCCCAGTAAATCAACAGGCTACATATATGGTAGATAACGAAATGAACAAAAATTAAGGTCGACTCTCTCTCCAGAAGTTTAAACGTTCCCACAAAAATTCCAAATGCAGGGATGGAGCTCAGTTTCCTGGTTAAGGCAGCCCGACTTTTATTGTCGTAGGCGTCGACGATGGTAACGCCCAGCTTGGCTTTCAATTTTATGATAGTTTCTGGTATTTTAAACGCCTTTTCGTAAATGACGCCAAACAAAAGCAGGCTTTCCACAAAGATCAGTGCTGACACAAACCTCGTGAATGGTAGGTCGGCATAATAGCAAAGTGCCCCAAAACCACCAAATACTCCGAGTACAATGCAATATAATTTGAGGATAAAGATCCATGTTCCATTACTTTGGTTGAAAATCATTGTGAGGAGCTGCATTTCCTGCAGTTTTGATACTAGTTTAGCAGATTCGGTAATGCTAGAGAAAATAAGGATGTATTTGTAGTTTCAACCTTAACTTCAGCCTTAACCTATATATAAAATAAAGTTTAATAAAATAATTACATAACAACAATGTACACTGGACTTTCACTATAAGAGATCTCCTTATAAGAAAACTCTATCAGTATCAGCAGGAGATTTTCTGGGCAAATTTATCATACATAGTTGTATGCATACTAGCTTTGTTGAAAAACAAATTCCTATACAAAAGACTGGCTTTGACGATTTATGGCGTTCTCTTATAGCGAGAGTTCAGTGTATGTATAATAACTGTACCCCCGCGTATTTCGTCTCGAAATATCTCTTGTCGCCGATTCCAGGGTAGAACTCACCACTTCTATAACAACGATGTGCATAAATAGAAATACGAATGCGACTGAGCACAAAGCTGCAGTCCGAATGAAGTCAAGGCAATAAACTAGAACAAACAATACTAAATATCGGGATTCTTCTGGAAATAGATACATCGGTGAGTAAGGCGCATCATAATTCCACAAATCAAATAGCCAAAGTAAGACGGAAGTACCGAAGACCATCTGCCACTCATACCTTGCCAGTATATCTTGTTTGGTTAGGCTTTTCAGGCTTCTGCATTTCAGGTCTTTGAAATTAAATATAGGTAAAGTACACCAATGGCAAACATGAAAATCAAATGAAAAACATGAAAAATAAATGCTTAACATTAAAATTAAATGCAAAACATGAAAATTAAATAAAAACATGACAATTAAATGGAAAACACGAAAATTGGTGAAAAACATGAAAATTAGATAAAAAACATGAAAATAAATAGAAAATTTGAAACTGAAATGAAAAGTTGCATGCCTACAATACTCAAAATTGAATTTACACAATTAAATTTTCAATAGTGATCTCATTAAAATGAATACTTTATGTGATTTACCAGGCATGGCATTGTAGATTTCGTTAAATGCAATCACTAAATTCTCCGGCTTGCGAAGTATGAGTAAGTAATGGCCACAAAGGCACATGCTCCATGCAACCAATATGAATACATGTAAGGTCACGTGTACGCTTATTTTCTTCTCACGGAAATCGTCGAAAACTGTAGATTGGAAGAGATTCCATGCTAAGATACAATTGTTGAGACCGCAGCATAGGATCACAATTCTGTAGAATAAAATCTTCAATGCAGATGTCTGCAAGGATATTCTGTAATTTTGATTTTCTGCTGTTGGTTGACGATTTATGGAATGATTAATAGTGGAACGAGATGTGGTGGCCGATTCACCTGCCAGTTCTTCATCACTGGCGGATGGAATAGGTGGTCGTGTCACCTTCGTAATTTTGAATGGCAACAAATTAAACTTGGTAAGCCAAATGAGAAAACGGATGTTGTTCAGGTTTTCTCCAGTTGTAAGCATAGTGAATTATTTAGAACTCTGAAGATGATCGGAAGCAAAGTCACGAGGATCTGTTGGGATTGTATACTTGCTCTTGGAGAAGTATTCCGCGTTGTAACTGTGTTTAACTTTTCAGCTGAAGTGCTTATGACTATTCAAACTAATTTTATTTACATTTGTCTATTAGTCTCCTACCGCTATAAGTAGTAGATTAAGAGAATAGTTTTTGAATAATTGGCGGAAGCAAATAAGAAAAATTATTTGATTCTACAATTGCAAATACACTTTATTAAATGGCATATTTACGTATAGTCTGTGGTGCACGTGGAAACAAGTTTTTAAGGGCTGTATAGGTGTGTATATGAGCTCTTGGAAAAATTTTGTACTGACACAAACGGGGAAAGTTCATCGTGGTCCATGGTTACACCAATCCACATGAATTCCTAAAACAAATAACAGGTCTCCATATAAGAGAATTCTCTCTATAAGAGATCCTTTAGGCTCACATGTCATATATGGTTATACGCATACGAACCCTCTCTATAAGAGAGTTTCTACATAAGAGGCAGATTTTGGTGATTTATATCGTTCTCTTATAGCGAGGTTCCAGTGTATGTCATTTAGTAACCCAGTAAATAATGTTGTTATTGTCATTAGTATAGCATTATTTAGTAGCTTATTTCACATTATGTTATAAATTAAATATCTCGATGTGTCCTGATACTCAATGTAATTTGGCAATTTATTCGTTAAATGTGTAGAAAATAAAAGCCGGACACCTATCATGAGTATTTAGGCCTATAATCTTACGTTGTTTTCTTTGATACAAAATAAGTGAATTAACATAATTATTGCGAGATTATTCCTAATTAAGCCTTATGACTTTAATTACAGTATTATGCTATATTAACACTGATAACTCACAAACTTATCTAATATCTTTCCCAATCTGAAACTCAGCATGCTACTTATTCGAGGAACCACGCCAACAATAAGAAACAATATGTCCGTACTATGACTATACTCTAACTGTTGCCTAAGCATAGAATGTTAGACAAATTATTATTATAAAACCATTTTATATGTTTGTAAGTACTGGTAGACTTTGTTGGAATTTTATCTAATAAACTGCAAGCATTTTCGGCCACTTTTTTTAAGCCTTCTGTAACGTCAGTTCCAGGCGTTTATTGAACTCAATTTGCAATCTCGGTTGGATTCAATAGTTGGGAAAGTTAACAGCCTTTAAATAAATAAAATAATCGCGTGGGTATACACACACAATTACATACAACGTTTGGGTTAATTTACCCGAATACCAAACATTTCAATAAGGTTTGAGTGAAGAATAAGTTGATAATATATGTAATTACACTGGTCGATGAAAGAAAATCGCCGAATTTGGGAAATTAAAACTGTCAGGAAGTGGCCAGCTCAGTTGTCTCTTCGAATAATAATAATAATAGTGGATTATATTCAAAGGTTGATACGCTGAACTCTCGCTATAGGAATCACCAAAATCTGTCTCTTATAAAGAAATTCTCTTATAGGGTGAGCTCGTATGCATATAACCACGTTATACATACTCAATATAATTTTGCAATTATTCGTCAAATGTGTAGGAAATAAAAGCCGGACACCTATCATGAGTTTTTAGGGCTATAATCTTACGTTGTTTTCTTTTATACAAAATAAATGAAACAACACAGTTATTGCAAGATTATTCCTAATTAAGCCTTATGACTATTATTACGGTAATGTGCTGATAACACTGGGTCCTGAAGCCGGATCTTTAAGATCCGGCTATCTCTGCTGCCACGTAAACGTCAAATGCAAATTTGACTTGCAAGTCTCAATCAAAATTCTGATTTATTTATTTCAATTAAAAGAAATACAGTCGACTCTCCCTATAAGAGGCCTCCCTATAAGAGCATTCCCCCTATAAGAGCATCTTTCGTTCCTCCCCAG
>JAQGAK010002040.1:0-23774 GCA_034696945.1 Lipothrix lubbocki
CATTATTAAGATTCACCTGAGTACGCAATTGGGTAGGTAAAGGGTGAATAGGTACACTGCCGGGAAGCAGGATGCAAGCAAACCGCATATGTATGTATATTTTTGGGTATTGGCAAGATTACAATATTTTTTTGTCTTATTATATTTTTTGTGACAATAGTATTTAGAACATAAAAGGAACACTAATAAATATAGTGCAATTTAAATAATATGAATACTAAACATGGTCGTCACTTTCATAAAAAAGTTTTTAGGCTGCTATTTATACAACCTCAAAACAATTTGCAAAAACTGGATGAAAAAGCTGGAGCTCATTAGATCCTATTTCAATACTTAATTAGAAACTGCCAATTGATCCTGAAGAGTCAAATATAACTATCTCCACAGTTGCTGAAATGCCAAAGACAGACTGGAGCTTCCCGAGTATTGTTTTTAAAGTTTTGGAATGCAAAAGTAACTATCTCCGTTTATTTACCATTGTGCAAAGACACATAATCGGTAGAAACTGCTGGGATATTTTCCCACATTACTACACGCATATATGACTTAGCAGTAGTTTTCCAAAGCAGCAGTGGATTTTGCTTTTGCCGTATAAATGCGCTATACTGATGACAATGTAAACAAGACGCCATGCTTTTAAACGACATTGTCATCAGCTTTGCATTGGAATATTTGTGAAATGTCTTGTAACCGTAGTCATTCTAGTAGCGTTTTAGTAACTATGTATGGACATGAGTTGATCTTGCTAAACAAAATTTTGGTATTACTATAATTTCTGCCGTGTTATTCTCTAAAACACTTTTAATTCTAAAATTGGAAAATTCCTATATACATAAAAGGTTTAAGGCTCTAAACTGAAGCCTACAGATCATCAACAAGCATAATGCGACAGTTTCCATCATGAACAACAGCAACAGAGAAATCGCATTTAGCTTAATGTAATAAGAATATAATAAAGGCTTTTGCTGGATTGTAAGTTATTGTAGTAATTAAGGTTTGTTTTTGAATGTCATGAGCTTTAAATGAATAAAATATGTATGTATCTTGTGTATAAAATGACTATATTGGTATGGTGTATAAATCCATAAGAAGCTTCTCACATGCCCTGCAAGTTTAGAAAATTCAGCTATTGAAGCAATACATTCTTTAAGTTAAGTTCAACAACTAAATCTGATTTAGTAACATTTTGTATTTAATATAAAGCATATGTATTCATGCACTTGTATGTAAACAGTGAACAGGTAATAAAGCTAAAAGCAGGATCTTGTGCGGCTTAGTTTGTTAAAATGAGATAATATAAAAGCAAGTATAGAAATTATATTTTTACTATACACGAGATCACACGAGGCCGAGGATGAAATCTAAAACTTAAAGTAAAATACTAAAAGCTCCTGTTTCAAAGCACGTGTAAGAAGACTGTATATGAACATACCTAGCGCTTCTAAATGAATTCAGGTGTGCAACAATAATAGTCGCTTCTACAGTATCTGAATTCATGTACACACAGGTTTAATGCGTTATTTCACTTTTTAGAGACTTTTTTTTTACTTAAGATTCGAAGTTATTACACCCAAAGTTTACTTTAGCGTGGCCAGAGGCGGTGAAGTGCGGTAAACAGTAAGGAAATTAAATAAACACAGACTTTTCTACTCCTAATGTATATTTAATATTACAGCTGATATACAGTTTAACTTTTGCTTCTGTTGATTTAACTAATCCTGTATGTATGTGTGTGTACATTTACATTTACAGAGTTTCCATGCAAGATTTACTTTATAGTTTATTGTATTACACTAGCAAAGCAGCGTTACATATATTTGTAAGGACGACTGCGTGTGGATCTGGAAAGTGCGAAAAAAATTTCTTTCCTTCTCATCTCATTTTACAGAACTCTACATATGTCTTTAATTTTACATTATAACTTATATGTACATATTTATCTATACATAAGCCCTACTTAGCTTTACCGTATACTTTGTAATAACATGAAATGTCAGACGACATCAACGAGACTATCTGTAGAGCCTCTCTATATTTCACTTTTACCTTTATAAATACACCTGTGTATATGTTCCTATACAAATACATATACAAAGTAACTCATACCGAATTAAAGTTGTCAACTCTTAAGTATTTTTACATTAACGCTACAGATATACAGGAATACAACCCTTTTAGTATTAGAGACACGACATTCTCGAATAAGAGCAGGATTTACGTCCTACTGAAAGGGAAATGAATTTACCAAGGAAAGTTAGTACTATAGTAATATAAGCACTATCAGTATTTTTCTTTTGGAAAAGTTGTTGCTCTAATAAGACAAAATAGATATAGAGAGCTCTCATATGAAAGTCTATACATATACAGCTTATTCCCTCTTTAAACTTTAATGTATTTTGTTAACCCTACATGTTTTCAGGATATTCGTCGGAGGACTGAATAGGACCTGCACGACGAAGACGACGACAAGGAGAGAAAAAGTGATATTTTTGGGGACTTTTGCATTGTTACTATTTTTGTTGTTGTTCATTTGTGCTCACATTATATTTACATATGTACATATATGCACTAGACATTCATCCCGTTGAAATTTTGTAAAGACTTTTGTGTTCTCCGTATAATCTCATAAAGGTTAGGTATTAACTTGTCTTTATAATGTAACTTTATTGTTACAACTATTTTTACCTCGTCAAGGACGTCCATAGGACTCCACCAATTGGAGTATACTGATAAGTATGTACATACATATGTAATGTGCGCAATGCGTCCATTCTTTCCAAATCAGTGTTTATCCTAATCGGGTTGATGAAATTTGTAAAATGAGTTCAGGTGGAACTTTCATCAGTAATAGAAGGTGAAATCCTATAGAAATTCATTGATCTTGCGGAACTGAAAGTGACTTTAAGGGAGAGATTTTGAGGATTGCGAAGGTCATTTCTCTTATTATTATACTAGGTATATGGCATTTATTTCTGGAATATTTATTTTTAAAAAAGGTATGTAATAGTAATGTATTAAAAGGTAAATTTGTTGCAATAGGATTTTCCACAGCTGTCATTGCGTAAAAACAAAAGTGAGTGGACCGCGGCTATGATGACAGACAGAAGTATCTTGCCGGCATTCAAATACAAACTACATGCTGTAACGTCCCTCATCTACATCCATTATACATGAATTGCCTCAAAATAACGGAAGTGTGGTGTAATATTTCTGGAATAACAAATTGACTTTATGTACGTTAATACTACATACATAATACAAACAAACTACGTAAGTCAATGTTGGTAAGGCAGCAGCCACGTCATGCAAAAGAAGTTGGAATTTAAATAAAAAGCTTGTACTGTAGTAGAATTGTATCCTGTGTGTCTAAATCACTTATTATTTGTATAGGGAAACCCCTGGTGAATTTTAAAGTGTATCTGTCAACCCACGTTCCTCATCTAACGTCATTATTTATTATGCTAAGTATCCTAAATCAGCAGGAACTTACTAAATACACCTTCATTAGTAGTAGTAGTTAAGAAACAAGCAAAGGCAAGATGAACTAAATACCCTCGTGTGTGTAATATATTTTTGTATTATCTAAATTCTAATTATTAAGTTTGGTTAACATTCTAAATGATATGTATAGGCAGTATTCTATTAGCGCTCATTTTATGTCCTCATCAATATGAAACACCTTAAACGTTGCCCCATCCAACCCCATAGTTCTTACGTCTTTTAATTTAAGCTTCAAACTTATGTGTGTACTTATATGTATAATACACTTTATGCTTCTTATGCTAATCACTCATTTATATTAAGAGTCGAAATGTAAGCATTTATGTAATCCGTTTTGCAAGTGTAATACACACAAAGTGATTGTAATTTTTAACCAAATCTCTATTATGTTGTCGTCATACCGGACAAAACTCTAAATATACATATGATTATTGTTGCACTAATTTGTTATCTCTTAATTTTTTTCTACAACAATGTTTTTGCAATCATTATTATATTGGGTTTCTTTTTATTACTCCTGTCTATTATTGACTTTTCCTTTTGGGTCAGCATTGATTGTATGTAGTGATACTGCTGAGTGCTTTAATGGTCACAATGTATGTATTGAGATTTACGTACACTGAAATGCATACAATTTTTTATGAGTTTAGGTGAGATTTGAGATACATATTTTTGTGCCTTAAATCTCATTCTCGAATATATTCCTTGCAATGGCATTGCTAATTATCTATGCTGACACTCATTATGAAATGTTCGGGTGTGATTATAAGTTCCCTCCGCAAATTAATGTTTTACATACGTACATTCGTATTGCAGCAATTGCAATGATAATGAGCCCTGCTGCTGTGATTTAACAAGTACAGAATTTACATTAGAATGGTTCTTATTTTTTGCATGCGTTTTTGAGCTAACATTGGAATACTAGTGGTTGCAAAGTTACTGTGTGCAGAAATACAGGGAAGCTTTAAATATACAGAAAAAGTCTGTTGCATCAACCATGGAGGAGCACAAGTTTTAAATTTTATTGTTGTGTGGGGCATCTGAGGAATATACACAGGTCGTCAGGAAAATAAAAATACAGAAATACATACAAGAGCTCCTATAATGTGCAACAAGGATATGGATGATCACATATGTGTGTAGAAATAACAGTAAATAATATGCTTGTCAACTATAGGCATAGGATTAACATAATATGAGAATGGTCGAGAGTTTGAATTTAAATTAGAAAATGCAACTGCACTTTGGTCTCCGCATTTCTCATTTCAAGTGGGTGCTATGCTAAAAGGCAGATGCAGTTGAATACAATGCAGCTCTAGTGCTTTTAATGGCTGCTGCTGTTAATAATTCACATTATATAAGGATATATACTTAAATTTATTATAACTATACATATGTGCATATTTAGCATTCCTTTATACGGTACATGGCAATATTAATATCTGTGTCAGCGTATTATTATCAAAACGAATTCCGTCCTGCCTTTTTTAAGCACTGGCTATGTACAATAGCAGGAGTGAATATATATCGTCGTTGAAGAGGCAAATATAACTATCTTTACAGCTGCCGAAATTTAAGAATGACTACAACACCCTAATATTATTTTTAAAGTTTGGAATGCAAAATGAACTATCTCCGATTATTTTCCATCGTGCAAAGGCACATAAGCGGTAGAAACTGCTGAAATATTTTCCAACATTACTACACGCATATATGACTTAGCAGTAGTTTTCCAAAGCAGCAGCGGGATTTTAGCTTTTGCCGTATAAATGCCCTATACTCATGACAATGTAAACAAAGCGGCCGTGCTTTTAGACGGCGGAGTCATCAGGTTTGCATTGGAATATTTGTGAAATTTCTTGTACCCATAGAGTCATTATTGCGTTGTGGCAGCTGTGTATTATAGTTATATTTGCCTCTTCAAGACGACGGGCTATTTAAGAGAGATCGTGACTAGCAATGAAATGAAATGAACGAGTACCTATATATAACATTATTTAATCATCCTAAAATTAGTTTGACGACATGCATCTCACTAATCAATCAGACATGTCTGTCGACCGCATGCGAATTTGCAGTTTCTTTTTCTGCTAACAATGTATATACATGTTTGCATGCATATATATTAGATAATATGTACATTAACGGATTTACTTTTGGTACGCGCGTACATAGACAATAAAAGCTTCGTTTACAATGAGGATCAATAATAAGACCGATACTAAATAAATAAAGTGAAAACATCCGCTATATATGACAACTACTAAATTCGAGAGTAAAATTTGGTTTCCCGATAGCATTTATAATGGAAAGTCCATACAAGAGCTTTATACTAATAATTATTACAGTCGTGCGGTTATATCCCAAAATTTTATTTTTATTCTTTTCGCATAGATGAGAGAGAACGTAAAAGATACTTAAGTAATATAATAAAATTAGTAAGAAAGGAAGAAATTATAGCCCAAAAAATGTGATAACCGTAATAAGGCTTTGAGTAGCATATAATACGATTACATATTACAGCGATGATAGAAAATTCAAGATAATTTGATGATAAGAATGATGACGATGACATGACTTTGCTTTGGAAAGAAAAGTTACTTAAAAAGTCAAAATAATAATATAGCTCAGCTCGTGTAACTTTATCATCAATTTTAGGTTCGTAATATAATACCAACAATTTTGAATTCTATGCACGCATTCAAGAGATGTCATCTCTATAATTTGCATCCGGAGTAGTACTAAATACATACATTTTCATGTACGAAGAAGCTTTTCTTGATGTACGAAATGCTTATTTTTAAGTATGAAATGCTGATTTTTATGTACAACAAGCTTATTTCTTCGCCTCGTCCTATACGCGTCTTTTCTGTGGTTATGTGAGAAAAAACGAGGATCCAAAACCCCAAATTTCCTAGCAAATCCAACCGTAAAATTGTCAAAGATTACTGAGGATCCTATAATTTTGAATAAAAAGCATATATTTGGTTTAATGCAATTTCAACGTCTCTATTTGCCATTTTCAAATTCATTATATTGCAATGTAATTTTATTGTTGCAGCCTTGCAACAACGACGAAACGTAATATCCGTTGAACTTAACCGCACACAGACACACACACAGGAAAGTTTGAGAGACAGAATATTATAATAAATGTTTTGTATTGTCTCATTGAGAAAAAGAAGAATGCAACATTCTGAAATATATTTTCCATTCGATATTTCATCCATCTACAGATAAAAAAGTTCTGAAATCCCATAATAGAGAACCCTTACGACTTCGTACATACTAGAAAAGTAATTTCTCTATTATATGCATGAATGATGATAACTGTTCCTATGGTTGGAAAAGGTTGTAAGAGTATAGAATAACTTAGGAGAACGTCATCTGATCAGCCATGGGTGGGTTAATGCAAAACTAACGCTCTATATAGGATATACATTATGTACATATATACATAGTACATGTATTAATAATTAAATACACATAAGGTGTGCGTCCCATAGGAGCTCGTGAATCGTGACAGTTCTCGTTTAAATAAGAGTACAATTTGTATTTGTATTATATGTATCTCGTACGTGTGGAGACTCTTGCCGAACTGATTTATGAACTTGTTTATGTCATCTGATCTTCTTTTCTATTGTGTATATATTTTTCCGTGTATAATATCCGTGTGTGTTATTTATTGTATACATTATTTATGTATTTGATGGGTATAGAAAATTGAAAGATATTGCTCTCGACTGCGGTTCAACGTTAGTCAGGCCTATATGGTTGTAGAGCTTTAAAAAGTACTAAATTTACTATGTACAATAGATATGTATATAATGTATATATGTGTAATTATGCATGCATGTGCATTTGTTCCAACGACAATAATAATTTATGATATACGGGCTCAGGTCCTGATCACAGTTATATGTAAGACCTTTACTATTATTAATGGCTCGGAGCCATGCAGGAAGTATTGGGATCTTTTCCTTTTTACCTTTGGCATCCCTCGAATTGGAAAAGTGTACATATTTACGCTTGTAATTACATAGGTACTACTATGTATGTATCTCTATGTGCACGTGTCTGTGTAAGGAAAGACGAAAGTTAATTTTTCATCTCATACGCTCTTAACAATAAACGCCAAGTGTGAGACGCCCATCTATGTTCATATGTATATATGTACATGTAAAAGTGTATCAAAATTGTATACTGAGATTTGTACATCGATACAAAAATACATATAATGCATTTCTATGAATCTAATTCAACATGAAGCTATGTGTAATTAAATGGGAAGCTACTCCATATATTATGCAAATATTAAAATCTGCATGCAAGTTGCATGTATTCTATATAGATTATAAATTCTATAATAAATAATTCAATAATTAAATGTATTTATACTACCTCTTGTATTGCATGGCTGAAAAACTACAATAGGCTACAACTATATTATTTATTGTGCTTGTTAAGATTTGGCTACCTCGTAGCAGTAAATTATCAGTTCTGTATTATATAAAAATAAAATAAAGATTATCTAAACCAAGATAGGTAAAGCGAAAATCAAAATGTTGTGACGCATGCATTGAAATCTTAAATTATTCAATATTCAACGATGACAGCAATAATAACAACAATCAGCAAGATATGGTCGGGGTGGAGATGCAAAGTGGGCTATCTCCATGTGAACTTAAATGCAAGATGAGATATATCCATCATGACTTCATTTGCATCTCCACCGACGATACAGGGATTATAGGAAATGAATTATAAAATTAATTTTCCTACACCATTATTAATATATTTGCATTACTTTATATAGCTATTAAATAATGCATGCATTTCACCCCATACAGATACATACGCTTGTAGCTAATACAAAATCATGTAGCATAGGTATTTCCAATACATAAAACAGTTTTCTTTGGAGCGGAAGTGACATATGATAAGGTATAAGATAAAGATCTAATAATGCAGTGTACTAAACAGGGAAGTCACAGAGCAATAGAAGATGTTTGTTTATCATTGCTTCCTTTTACCATTAAACAAAATCCATTATAATTATATCAAACTATTGTTGTACTATACTTATGTATATCTGTACTCTAAAGACTTCAAAGTTCCTAGCTGCTCCCATTTATTTCCTGTCACCTGATCGCCTTTTTTGACTTGTTGCTACAATTAATATTCCAAATGGTAAATATATTATGTTCAACAAATGCAAACCTGCTGCATAGTCATTTAGCTTCTGATTCAATCTTCAATACATATAGCGCCTTATTACAATGAAGGGGAAATTGCTTTAATTTGTCATTAAAAAAGGAAGCGGAATTGAGATTTACAGTGTGATTGGCTGGGTATACAAGGCGTTGCGATACAAATCTGTCATCCATCTTTTTTTGCTACTCTTATGTGTACTAATGTTTATACGCTTTTATGAAAGGTGATCATTTCATTTGAAGAGGAAGTCTAAATAAAAGGATTATATATTGACGGATGTGATTATATTGCGCATATATAATAACATTGTAATCTATTTCCTTTAAGATATTTTATATGTTTATTGAAATGTAATTTAACATCTACACTTAATAATATTCAAGTTTATTGTAATGCCAAACAACTTTTGGCTTTTGGCGCGACACTTGAATCTTGATTTCACTGTTGTGTATAATGTCATCAGCTATGGTTTATTGTAACGTCTCAAAAGCTTTGACACATCAAAGTGTTTGAATGCAATGAATTAAAGTTTACTCCCATAAAAAATGGTTGTTTAGGAGAGAAATAAATGATAATCATGCAATAATGCCGACATGTGATTAGGTTCTTAAATGCGGCGTGTAAATTAAATGTTAATGTATTTACAGTTGCTATTATATACATAATGCACATATGCACATAGGTATGTGTACATTGTAAATGGTGATATCGTTACTCATGCAGTAAATTTTTAAGAATTTCTACTCCATAAAGAATGCAAATTCCGCTCCAAGAGGTGAGATTTTCTGATTATATGCCCTGCCACTGCCACAATGGATTGGTAATAAGGTGTAAATTGGAATTTTGCGAGTAAACCCACAAAAGTATAGAGTAGTTAATTGGGAATGAACTGATGTGATGTTTGTTATTGTAATATGTGTATATATGTACTTGTATATCTTCGAAATTGCAAATATCAAAAAGTGATCTCACTGTCATTCATAAAGTCTACGAAAAGTTGGTGAATGATTAAAAGTGGTTTGACTGGGGCGTTCCTTCGTAATAAATAAATGCCAACATGACTTAGACTTCGTTCTCACTTATATACCGTTCTGCTTGTTATTGCTGCCGTTGATGTTCTTGCAGTTACTGTTGTTATATCGCCTAAACAAGGAGCACGATCTGCTTCGAGTGTCCATGGTGTGCTTGTATATTATAATAATGCAGTTGTAATAACATGACGTTACTCGTTACTGCATATGCAAAGATATCTCTTTGCAATGTTAACCCTTTGGTTTTGATTTTCGTATGCTCTGCAATATTAACCATTTATTGCTATCTCCTGCAATGTTAACCAACGTTAAGCTATCTGCTGCAATGTTAACCAACGTTAAGCTATCTGCTGCAATGTTAACCAACGTTAAGCTATCTCCTGCCATGTTAACCAACGTTAAGCTATCTCCTACAATGTTAACCAACGTTAAGCTATCTGCTGCAATGTTAGTCAATGTTTTGCTATCTCCCGTCATGCTAACCATATATAACGACGCTGTATCTTGTTCTACCAAGGAATATATTTACATTGAGAACCGCTATCTTCAATGGTAATAATTTACTATGCATTATATTATATGCATACAAAGCATTGAAGATCGGTTATTGATAGATACTCAATAGTGGTGATACTTGGACATGAGAGAATCTTTATAATGGTAGATTATATGCATTTATGTATCAAGTATCTTTAAATCCAAGCCGACTTTTGTATTTACAAAGAGCTGACAAGAAACCAATTCTCGGTAATTCTTTATGCTTTTACACGTATGTATTTATATACCCTTATATAACTTTAAATTCTTATATAACAACCTATCTCTCTGCTTAATAATTAATGGACATGTAGCTTTTGATTTGGGGTGAAAATAAATTTAGGTTAGATCTGTCGTGAGTTGCGTGAAGACGAACACATGGATGTGGGATTATAATTGATTGGACTATGTATATATAAATGCCAGTATATATAAATGTACAGATATTCAAAACAACTGCATTATTGTAAAATACGTATATTTAAATATGTTATTGGTAGTTGGGTAGGATGCTGACTGCATTTTAGCAATAAAGTGATAGCAGGGCATTGTATATATGTATTATTCAAACGTTGTTTGCGCATAAATTTGTATTATTGTATGATCATGCATATGGTATTCCTGTACAGATGTAATTGATAGCCCTTATCGCAGTATTTCTGCATAGAAGCATTTAAATTGTGATGTAGTGAAACATTATTTTGAAGCAAAAGTATTCGAAACACTTACACAATAAGATCGTCAAAGGAACCCAAAGCGATGAGACAAAGGGTAGCCGAAGCACCATCGTTTGCACGTCTTTCCAAGGCAATCTGAATAAATAAGGAATTATATCATCAATTCTTGTTATTCTACCATTGTAATCTTATGTATAGATCTATAAGTACATACAAATTAATTGTAACTTCAAAATATTCAATTATGTAGTAGTCAAAGTTAGTAGTAAGCTTATTTTCCAAATAAATTGTGGACTGGTGTTTGTAGCCGTGACATGTCAATGATGGTGTTTGTTCATATAATGATATTATTCTTGATATAATGTTATATAGTTTGACAATTTGACAAGTCTATAGGATTTGCTTTTGAACACAAAAATATATTTAGTAGAAGAAATTGTAAAATTTACATTTAACTCATTGCATCTCTAATCTAATTGAATTTCTTGTAACTATATAACCTATATAGTTACAATATTACAAGTTAAAATCAGTAATAATTCAATATTGTTAAGGTTATTCAGGTTTCTAAGAAGATTCGTAAATGATTTTTCACTGTCAGCATACTAATTGTACCATGTATGGAGATTAATATATACTAACTGCTATATACTATGAAGATTAATTCTCCGTATGTAGATTCTATATGTATTCAATGTCTATGCGTACATGTAGATTACAAATTCTACATGTAAATTCTAGTGTGTTGGGACGGCAGGTTCTGTGTGTTCCGACTGTAGATTCTGTGATTTTCCCAGTTGGAAAATACAAACTTAAATATTCCAAATGTTATTACATCCATGACATTTCTGTGTATCTACGCAGAAACCAACTAATATAGGAGCTTACGCCAATACGTCGCCCAACCAACTTGTTATCCCAGCAACGTCTACCCTATTGCAAATTTGCGAATGCGTATATTCAAACACGAATGTACATCAATATAAATCTTATTCGGCCTATAATATATGTAGAGCAACAATAAGCGAAAGTTACCTTTTAAATTATTTTACAACGCGGATTATTACTAGATAGACTGCGACGACGACGATGTTGTTGGAGCAACAGCAGCAGCAATAAGATACTTGTTGTAAGTATCTGTAGTAACGTCCGTGCCTACTCCGTATACTTGTATATACTCACGTTTTTAGTGCCGTAATCGTTGTAATCACTTATGAACTGTAGCACCACATGTCACACAGTATAACAATAACAAGTATAAGATTATTCACCGTTGTATATTATATCTTGTGGACTATCGTCAATACTGCAATAAACTACGCTCTGCATTACTACACAGCACGGGGAACAAGTATAATGTTATACTGTAATAAGTGTTGAATTGTTGTACCGACCATGTTGTGTATATTTTTTAACAAGTTATCTGTATACCTTGTTGCTCCGATAATAATTATTGGTTTTTTCATTACAGTGAATACAATTATTGTGATGAAGTCATAGAACACAGCACTTCACTATGTACAAGTGTATCTACTTATATACATATATATACAATATATAAGTAACTATACAACAATGTTATTCGTACAATGTAATGACAGACGATGGCACATTTGGTACATGTTCTGGGCTTTAATAAACTTCACAATGTTTTGATGTGTCTCCAACAAGACGTTATAACACAACGTGTGGAATCAAAATCAACCGTCTCGCTCCTATTACTAAAAGTACATACGTACGTAGTAGTTGTCTCAGTTATAGCTTGACTACCTCGGCCTACCTTCTTATTACTTCAATTGGTGTATATATCTTTAGGGCTCATTTGCAGCGAGTTACCTTCAACTCACCTATACATATGTATACACATGTATTTTGTGTTCACCAAATTGCACTGCTAACACTGAAGTGAAATTAACTGACACTACTTAATAGAAGTATACCACCAGCTGAAATTGCATTTGACAGATGAATCAACCGGAATTTTTGTTTTGACATTCACTTCATTCCCTTTGTATGACGCTCACACACAGTCTTATATATGTGAATCTCTTTAATGTATTTCGACATTCGCTCGGGGTTTTTCGCAAGTTGATGGCAATGACAACATATAGGAAATGCAAGAGAGTAGTTAATAAGTTGGATAAAGAATATAACAATTTTTTAAATTAAAAAGCAAATAATACTTTAATTATTAAAGTAGTATTTGTTTTTCTGAAATTAAAAGATTAAAAGCCTCTTCTACTGTTTGTCTAGCTTGGGTTTCAAATGAGGAACTTAAGAACCTAATAATTTATTAGGTAAATATAGACAGTCATTTATGAATGATAATACTGGATCTCAATTCGTAATTTGTAAGGGTGGAGAGATTGCATTGTAATGTAGTAGATGCACTATTGCCAATTTGTAAGAATATAAAAGAGTTTTGTGTTCTTGGTAATAAATACTATTTATATCTCTTAATAGAGGTGACGACGAGCATTTGAAGTACAAAATGTATGATATATAGTATGTACAACAATGTAAAAGATCAATTTATACATATTCTCATTTCACCTTCGTAAACTATACAAAGTATACAATGTGATTTCTGCTGGAGTTATTACTTCAAGTGTCATTTATGCTATTTTTAGCCCCATGACATTGACAATAATGTATATAGCGCAGGGATAAAGGCTTTGTCCACGGCAGGTGAAAAGGGCCTTAATTTTGAGGATCCATATATAGGTATCTACATTATATGCATTCACAAAGTAAAGTAAGAAGAGAGACAGCAAATGCAACAGCCCGGACAAAATGGGACTTTCATTTTTCAATTTGAATCCTACTGCACATCCTATACGTATACTATACAATACTAATTATTATTGCACCCCGTGCATGTGAAAACATTAGTACATACCTTACCTATGTCATTCTTCGTGCCAACAGTGTGTCCATAATCCAAGAAAGTCACAATATGTATCTATAGATACCTTATAAGCTTATAGGAACTATTCTTATCTCCGCTTTTAGATCAAGGGATTCACTTTCTCAAGAGAAGAGCTGCAGAGCAAAATATGCTTCAGGTATATTGTGAGTTCCGACTATACATGTGCCGGATTGTATTTTATAAAAGCACAGACGGATGTTTAATAGTTACTTCATCTATAAGTTACTTTGTCGCTTGTATTTAAGTTTAATGGCCAATTATAATTTATAGACATAGCGACTATGTTCTTTAGTTATTGTGACTTTGGGTCTTGTGGGCACCTACAGCCGATTTCGTTTTTTTATATTAATTTTAAACTGTATTAGGTTTACATACTTGCTCTTGCTATTCATATACAAATGGATGTATGGGAAATTGGAATTACGGACATGTAAATGTTTAGATACACGGTAAAAAAACAAGCGGTACAAAATTCAGTAGAAAAAATTATTATTGCTGAGATTGAATACATTGAAGGTAGAAGATGCAAACAAGACGAACAAAGGCCGGAGATAGTTTTTAAATTATCCTATATGACCATCCATATTTATGATTATGATAGGAAATTATTACAAAAGAGCACCAGTTGGTTCCTCACTAATAATAATAAATAACAATAAAATCCTAATAAGTGGTTATTGATTTTCCCTGCCTATACAGCAAATGTGAAAATTAAAAAAATCGTTAACAAATATTAGCAATAAAGGATCGTTAGCATAGGAAATTCCAATTAGCAAAATCATTTGATATATGATGGACTTACATAGGTATGTAGGTTCCCTTATTATTAGCATGATCATCCCATTACCATTATATTTATATGGTTACTTCATTTCCATTTTACTAATTGCATGAGCAGTTAGGATTTCTGTGTATAGAAAATAAATAATAAAGTAATAACCCTTATTTGTATTAGGAATAATAACAGCATATATTTGAATTAAAAATACATACATTAGATCCTCATACATGTGAGAATACCTTGGATCCTCAGGTGCTGTGCTCAGTGTATTCACAATTTTCAAATTATTTCCGCCAGACTGGCGACAGAAACTTTATGAAGGCGTAATAGACATTTTAATAAAAATTGCATGATTATAAAATTCATTATTATATTGTCGGACGCTAATCAATGCTATCGAAAGCGCTTGTGATTAATAGTTGAAATTGACTGATTTTTTTTGCTGTTGTATTAAGTTACGTGTTGCAAAACTACTTACTAATTACGATTAGAGCTTCATCAATTTATTATTTCTGCCGCTCAAAATCTAAAGAACAACAATCTCTTTAATATGATTCTGCCACTGCGGCAATGAGTAACTTAAGAAAAGGGTTGTGATTTGTATTTAATAATTCTAAAATAATCTATAGTACATGAAAAACCCAAACAGAGATCAAGGGCTCAAAGTCAATTGAGGGACGTACAGTTCTATGTACATTAATCTTTAAGATACAGGTATTTTGTAGTTGGAAGCAAAAATTGGAAATTTGTTTTTTGCAGTTACGATACAAATAACCATACCCTCAGTAATAACACATATTTCCTATACAATAACATACATACATAGTTGCACTACTTGATGTATTATCTCAAAATGTTTGGCAGTAAATTGATTTCTAATTTAGCCCTTTTGGCACTTAAAATTAAATCAAGATATTGGTGCTCATTGATGTTAGATTTAAAATAGATAATGCTCCCCATTCTAAGTTTTGCTCTTATTAAATCCCATTCTCATGATTTCAATTATTAGATTGCAAATAATTTCCTCAATATTTCTCCAAATCTCGATATCTGCTACTCTTCCTTAAGAATTCCTGCTGTCTCAGCATGCGTAAAAAAGGTAAAAGTATGAAAAAATGGTGAAATGCTAAAAAAAAACTAGAGGTAAATGCGTGGTGGCGTGCTCTGAGATTTTCAGAGCTGAGCAGTTAACGATGAGGATTAAGAGCTGTGTAAAGTCCTTAGTTAACTAACTAAACTACAGTGTCTATAACTATATCTTTAGGTATATGCACTTTTCTTCCCATTGTGGATAGTTGGAAGTTCGTATGGAAGATATTATTGAGAGCTATGTGGAGGAGCAGACGGAGTAATTAATAGGTAAGTTTCTGTTCTATGACAATGAGTATTTAGGTCGGTCATGTCGATTCAACCGGAGAGGTAGTGATAGTCATGGCTGCATCTCTCTATCACACTATTCTCACTGCGATATCAACTGCATTTAATGGTGCAGCCGGCCGTTCAGTATACATTTGATATATCGTCAGTATGTTCTTATAGACTGAATAGAAGTACATAGTCATATACTAATCATATATCCTATATAGCATACCCCTAAATACTATATATTCATACCCATTTTTCACATACATACCTATACAGTTCACTCTCTCGAGTGATCGCAGACTCGTGAGCATTAGCCATGGTTAGTCAATTTTTTGGCATCTACCCCATAGATTTACAATTACACTTATATTCACCTCTGCTATGTTCTAGCTTCTATTCCTTGTGTTGTACAAGCTCCAATCTCATCAGTGGTAGGTTCAAATGCTATACCTATATATATATGCATATGCTACCTGTATAGTGTATAGTACATACCTCTATCTATGCTGTATATGTATGTAAGCTTCAAATAGTGTTTACAGCATATGGCGACAGTTAGTATCGTCGAGCTTGGGAAATGATTCAGATTGGCGCTTCGCTTGACTGTTATGTATGTATGTAATGTAATACATGAGCAGTACATATACTACGTACACTTAATACAATTGTTCATTGTACATACAAGATCATAACATAAAAAGTCCATGTGATGTGCATTAACTTCTTATTGTTTGTTGCATGGACATACAGGTTGAAATAATTGATGAGCATATCATCCCCGCTATCATCTCCTTTTATTAACAGCATATATGAACTACTGTCGTCTTTACCTTTTTTAAGCTATGTTCTGGTGATGTTGTGATGGCTTAAGTATTTTTGGGCTGCTGCCATTTCTAGTATCTTCTTTTTATAACTACATTGCTGTATACATTATGTATTGTACTGTCTTTTTAAGTAGCTAATACACTACTATGTTTTAACGAATCTTGTGAACCATATTGTTGCTTCAAGTATAGGAGCTGAATATGTATTAATACCTAGTCTTCAACACTACTCAACCAAAATGTACATGCACAACAGGCTTCGTTATGAGCCCTGTTGTCTGTTCTGGTCAAGAGCGTATTTAGAGGAGCTCGTAACCATAACATTGAATTTTGGTCAGAGGCACTCAGTCCATGTTGGGATTCGTGCTATTGCTATATATGAGATCTGTCTTCTTTTTATCATTAGACAACATTCTATATATAATATATGAGTATAAGAGATTGAAGAAGATATTATTGAAGATGCTAAATATAGAGTAACAAAACTAGATAGAGGTATTTACTATGTATGTACGTTATTGAATATACTATAGTTATGTTAGGTTATATACTCGGAGTCAGTGATAAGTAAAAGTAAAACCAACATTGCATTTTTGTTTTCTAGGTTTATTATGTGCTGCTGCAACGCAACTTTTCAATCTTCCCCTACTTTATTACCATGTTTAAAGACTATTAGACTTAAAATTAGTAAGCTTTGAAAGGCCGTTTGACTCACAATTACATGTACTCTGAGTATACTTCGAGAGGCTATTTGAACCTACACAACTTTTACTACCGTATTATTTATCGTGCTAGTACGTACGTATGTAGTGTACACACTTGATTGCAGGATTTTTCAAGTCTATATTTTAAGGCGGCTGATTTTGATCGACATAAGATTGGGGGATTAAAGGAGATCAAATGACTTCGGCGCATGCCAAAAACCACTAAATATCTTGTAGAACAACGCTCTAATGTGTTGTTTGAAAATACAAGATGATGGCTTTATAATTAATACCCCAAAAAATGAAACTAACTACCTATGCTACCTTAAGCAACAGCAGCAGCAACATGAGCAATAAGAGCAGTAGAGTATGTATTTCCTAATTTCTGGTATCTTTCCTCTTATATTTCTTCCTTTTAAGATAATTATACTATAAAGATATGTATAATATAAAATATTAAAGAAATTGTTTTTTACAAAAATTGCCATATACAGAGTATGTACCCTCAACGGTGTGCTGCTGCTGTTCGAGATTTAATTTCTATGTCAAATTTGACCCAGAACGGATGGACATGTGTTCCTATTGTACACATATATGTATCTTCCTTATATGTATGCTATGGATTATTATACATGCGGTGTTTGTCGAAAAATTAGCGGACAACAGCAACAATAACAAAAAGTCCTTTGGCTATTTCAAATACAAGAAAAAATCTAGAGCTGGGGATATAAATGAAGCTCATCAGTCATCGAGGCGGATTAGAGTTTAAGGTAATAAACAGACAATGCCACCCTTATTGCTATAATGCTTTTAACATCTATACTCCTCCGGCTTTAACAATACCACGTATCTGTGCATGTGTCAACAATGCTGTGGGTAAGAAGGCAAAAGATATTATAGTACTATGATTAATTAATTTACATCCATTATAATTCATGTAAAGCTTGGAAAATCTAGTTTCAACGGTGCAAAATAGAAGGGCTGTAGGAAATGCTTCCACAATATAGGAAGCACCCTACAAATCATTTTTGGTAAAGGGTGCATAGTGTAGATATACAAACTATGCAATATTTAAGTACACAATATAAGCAATCCTTGTATTTTGTGATATAGAAATAAGACACTGCAAAATAGAAGTTCGGCTATGTCCGTATAATTCTCATACTTATTCCTGTGGGTGTTCCACGTACTTATTCAATTCGGTGTACATATATTTTAGGTGTATAAGGTATAAGCGTCTATATATACATATAATATGGATAAGAAAATTGACGATGACATTTTGCGCGTGGTTTGTTTTGTTCCCTGAGAACTGAGAACAAACGAGTACATTGTACGTACATATGTATTCATCCATATAGCTAATAGCCACGGAACTCGCAGCTCCTGACAGGAGAAAGTTTTGCTCTCAAAGTCTCAAGCAGATTAAACTACTTTAGTTTTATACACCATATTTCATGTTACACATGATAACGTATTATATTTTGGATAGTGTCGTCGTCGCAGTCGTGTAGCTTGTGTTAAGCCGTAATCCTCGCTTTTTCCAATGCCTACACATGTATCTACTTATAGTTCCTATATATATGTAATATGTACATGCAAGCGTGTATCTTATATATTATTTCCCGTATTTAGCTCTGAGGCAAATATTTTTACCTTAAATTATTATAGCAGATCAAGTCTGACACTACAGTGCCATGTGGTTTCTACGCATTTTGCAATATCACAACAATATATTACAACCTTATTTGAAATATTTCGTTTGTTAAACTATAGAGTTGAAGGAAGCAGATGTGTTGTGGGATGCGGAATAACAAAATAATATTGAAACATAAACAACCATATGCCAACAAGTCAATTAAATTTCAGAATTTTTATCAATAATAATAGAAATTTTATATCAGAATTCAGAACTGTTGCTACAGTACGTAATGAATTACTTTACAATGTTGTATTATTTAGTAATTTGCTAATGGAGCAATGTAATATACTGTACTTTTGTATTCATAAATTTTAATAAGCTGCTGCCTGGAATCGGATTTCCGGAGTTTCTAATCTAAAGTTATTAAATTCTAGCGAATATCTAAATTTACGAAATATTTATTGATCATAATTATTCTTGCTGTATTTTGACCATATTGATCACATACAAGTGTGTTTTATATTTTAGATCAAATATAAGTAGTTACTGACCATTTACGATAAGGAAATAGCGGAAATACTTGATTTTAATATGGTCGCATAAATTTTAGTGTAAATATAATAAATAAAAAAGGGATAGCATAACAAATAACAATTGCGTATCATTAGTACATTATTACGTTGTTCACACCTTGATTGACTATGAATATTGCCATATAGGTTCATTTGCTACCTTTGTACTCTTTGTTATACAAATGATACGAAAATTTCCGCCAAAAGTGAGCGCAAAAAATTATACCATTTTTATGACATCTGCAATCTGTTACATTAGATATAATGACAACAAAGACTTTAAAACAGGAAAATCCTACAGTAATAACAAGTGCATGTACAACTTCCATAAAATGTCTTTTGGACATAGTACAACGTACACGGTACGGGGTACAGTGAAGAAAATCCTGCAATGAGCTCTCGATCTTCGCTCGTCTCATAGCCATCACCCTTACTTGGAATCCATATGGGAAAACTGACCACAATTAATTTGGATTCAATATTCGACCAGAATTTTGTCGTTGAAGAGACAAACATTACTATCTCCACAGTAGCTAAAATGCAATAAGAATGACTACAGTGTCCGAATGTTATTTTTAAAGGAATGCAAAAGTGACCATCCCGTTTATTTACCATTGCAAAAAAAGACACATAAGCGGTAGAAACTGCTGGAATATTTCCCCACATTACTACACGCATATATGACTTAGCAGTAGTTTTCCAGAGCAGGAGCGGGAATTTGCTTTTGCCGTAATAATTCCGCTCTACTCATGACAATGTAAACCAAGCGGCCATGCTTTTAAACGACGGAGTCATCAGTTTGCATTGGAATATTTGTGAAATTTCTTGTAACCGTATAGTCATTCTTATATATGCGTTTTAACAACTGTGCAGATAGTTATATTTGCCTCTTCAACTCCTTTAATAAATGTTGTAGAGCGTTAATTCACCGTGTTAAATATAGGACACGCCGTGTAAATCCTATGAATTTAAATATGAAATTGGTCCTTCGAGCCGGATCAGATTCTTGCGTTTTAGCTACTGTGCAGATATTTATATTTGCCTCTTCAATACAAACGACATCTATAAATATGTGCACATATATGCAATTTGAAAATGTATCTATCATTTTGTTAAGGGAAAGTTCGGCGGCATTTCACTAAAAGCCAGCTGTCAGGAGCAGAATTTAGAAATTTGTTGTGCATTTAGCTTCCTGTGTATGTATGGATTTCCGCACATCAATTTATTTTTGCATACGTATATACATATATAAATTTGTATTATATTACAATTTATACTTTTGTACATGTATGTATATAGTTTCTACATAATTCATGAAAATAATATAAACTCCATTTTTCATTATTCGCAAATATTCTACTATTGCTATTTCAAACCCCAAAAAATTCATTTGCACCTCCAAATTATTATCCTGAAATTAAAATTCATGAATTTTCAATTATGTGTATTGTTCATATACAAATTTTAAAAAAATCTAAATATTTTAAAACATTTTAATTTAAAACTTTAAAAACTAATGAATGCTACGCTAATTCCTATTCCCTATATCTACAATATAAATGAGAAGCAATCAATATAAATAATTGCAAATTATTATTTCCATTGCGTCTAACGATAAGGCCGGGCAAAATTTTAATTACACATTGGCAAAATTCCCTCGTCCAGACTAATTAATGACTGACTGCGCGACTGTGTGCTCCAGTCTTTAATCATTAAACAAATTACTGTAGTACTCATTTGCAATCAATTAATACAGAAAACTCTTGTCCTTTCGGGGGAAAGTAGTTCAGAGGGACTTTACTGTGTCTGTATAGCAAATTCTAAAATTACAAAGACAGAGAAAGAGAGAAAGAGAGAGAGAGAAAGTACCTCTTTACAATCGCTCGATCGATTTGATTACAAAGTACAAAGTGTAACTTTTCTCGTTTCACGGTATCATCATCAGTATATGAAAAGCAGCAGGAGCAGCACCCGAAGTATAGAAACCCCTGGAAAATTCAATATAAATATATATGTAGATTTGTCAAATAGTTATATAATGTGTACAATTCCTTACATATAATTTAACGGGTTTATACCCCCGCAATGGAAAACTTTAATTCTACCGCCGCCCTTTGAGCCATTCGATTCACAATGAAATAAAATGAAGAGGAGGACACACAAGTGGGATTTTAAATAAAGCGAATAAATCCAGTAGCATCAGTTCCGAGGAAATTTCTTGTAGAATAGAATATTTCCTATATTATACTTATATACATATATGTATGCATGTAATATTGTATATAGGATTTTTAGTACAGGAATTTGCATCGCCGAAGCTCTTGAAATGCAAATTTATACTGTAATAATTCCTATCGTCCGGTAAATTAGAAAAACCGCCGCCCGGTCGGACGATTGACGTATAAAGGGAATTTCCAGGTGTGTACCGCTCCTCATTTGTGATGGGCTGGCGTTTGGAAGGGAGAAAAAGAGTCAGGAATACAATTCCATGAATTATTTACACACTCACGATGAATTCCCCTGCTCTTGATAAACCACCGATTCCCTTTGATAACTCCAAATTCCTCCCTATACATATAATCTCTTTTGCATTTAAATTGTCGATTCCGGGAAATTTGTCCGATTCACGGTTTCTATATGGGAATTGACCAAAATCCCATTTTTTATCTTTGAAATATACAAATTTACGGCAAAGTTATCCTTGGGCAAAGTTATCCTTGAAATATTTAAATTCAAAAACAATTATCCTTGAAATTTTGAAATTTAAAAAAATTATCCTTGAAATTTGAAAAAATTATGCTTATAATTTAAAAAAATTATCCTTGAAATTTTGAAATTTAAAAAAATTATCCTTGAAATTTAAAAAAATTATCCTTGAAATTTAAAAAAATTATCCTTGAAATTTAAAAAAGTTATCCTTAAAATTTAAAAAAGTTATCCTTGAAATTGTAAAAATAAAAAAAATTATCCTTGAAATTTAAAAAAATTATCCTTGAAATTTAAAAAAGTTACCATTAAAATTTTGAAATTAAAAAAAAATTATCCTTGAAATTTTGAAATTTAAACAATTGTTCTTGAAATCAGCAATTTTTTAAAAATTAATCCTTGAAATCAACGAATAATTTATCCAAAATGGCCGACAGACGCTTAAACGGGTTTTATTTACAAGGAATGAGGGAAATAAAAATGCTTAAATACTATATAAACAGAAATTAACATGGGAATTTTAATTACTATGGAGTACTATGGACTCGGAGTATTTTACTCCCTGTGGATATTTGTGTGTGAATATTTTTAGCCTTTGGAAGAGTAGAGCAGATTTAAAATGTATGTATAGATAGCTATTCAGATCCTCGTAATGATCTTTAAACCCACGAGATTACTGCAATCTTCCTCATACGATGATGATAATGATGGGGATGTGAAGCCGTCCGAAAAGCATTTTCCACGAATATTAATCCCTAGGCAAACATTCAAAATGCATTCCCATTGGTCGTTTAGACAGGAGCGGGAAGCGCTATTCCTGATTTAAATTTAAGATAACCCCCACAATTGTAATTTCATCTTTCCCCTATACATTTTCAGCATGACGTTATTTCGTTTTGATGGGTGGCGGGTATTTTGAATTCAAGGTTTACATAATACATTTACCTAATTTTATTAATTTTTATGTATTATTTTTGGATTATTTTTTCGTATTATTTATTTTTATTGTATTTTTGCATTATTTTTTTTTGGGTTATTTATTTTATTTTTCGTATTACTTATTTTTATTGTATTTTTTGCATTATTGTTTTTGTATTATTTATTTTTATTGTATTTTTGCATTATTTATTTTAATTTTATTTTTTGCATTTATTTTTTGTATTATTAATTTTTATTGTAATTTTTTCCATTATTAATTTGTATTATTTATTTTATTTTTCGTATTATTTATTTTTATTGTATTTTTTGCATTATTTTTTTGTATTATTTATTTTTATTGTATTTTTTGCAT
>JAQGAK010002041.1:0-23771 GCA_034696945.1 Lipothrix lubbocki
ATAGGACTGACTGAACCTGTACGACTTAAAGACTCTTTGAGACTTTGACTGAAAAAGTTGAGACTTCCCCATCACTAGTACGGTGCTACAAAATCATTCTACGAAATCATTCCGGCTTAAACGTTCGTTTCGCTCAGCACAGTTGTTGTTGGTGGTGGTGGTAGTGACGGTCGTGGTAGCTGTTGCAAGCTCAAGACCTTTCAGGACAACCGTCCTCGCCATCTTGTGCTCCCCAACTAAATTCCACCATCCAGCTCATTTCATATAAACTCTTTTAGTCTCCATTGACCTTACATATATAGTTTATTCACCAAAAAACCAATACCAACATCATCCAAAATTTACCGAATCTTCCACATGCTAAATGCATACCTGAAGTATGTGTACCATATGTAGTTTAAGTAATCTATACATGTGTACTTTAAGTATGCATCCATGTGCATTAAAGTATCTACATGTGTGCTTCAAGGCTTCAAGTATGTATCCATGTGCATTAAGTATCTACATGTGTGCTTCAAGTATGTATGCATGTGCATTAAGTATCTACATGTGTACTTCAAGTATGTATTGTATCCATGGGCATTAACTATCTACATGTGTACTTTAAGTATCTATCCAAGTATATTATGTATATATATGTGTACTTAAAATATGTGTCCGATGTCGTTTAAGTATCTACATGTATATTACCTGGACCTGAAGTCCTGAAGTATGTATCTATATGCATACATACTTACTCTATATTATTTTGTATAATACATGTACTCTAATCTAAATCATTCTCTCTAATAAGTTGCTCTACACATATACTTGAAGTACGTATATTAGTTTGAGCATGTAAAATACATACTTGTTTGTATGTAGAATGTAAAATAGAATGTATATGTATACTATGTATAAGTATAAGCATATTGTGGTACAGTACATGTGTACCTAAATCTAAAAATGCAGTCCTGAAGCTGAAGTCCTCAATCTCAATCCTCTAAAACTGTAATACTCACACTCTCCTTTTAACTCTCCTACTCTGCTGCTGTTGCTTGCTCCCTGACTTGACTTGAGAATTTGAGATTGGGACCATTGAGAGTATATAGTTTGTTTAAATGGTGAGTGATCACTGGAAACAGTGGAAACTCACCATTTTTTGTGAGAGAAGGTGTACCTATATTTTGTATTTGTATTTTTGTATTGCTGCTAAGTGCTATTCGTATATTATTTAGTTCCCATTTCCATAGATTATTAGACTTCTCAATTTCTCATATGAATGAACATGATATGTATACAATGAATGAATATAGTGAAGGGAGAGAAATATTCTCACTGCTAAAAATTTTCTTACGGAACTCACACATCATAGAATGTTTACCATTGAAATACAAACGCTACTATTTGACGCGGCAAGAGACATAAAATAAATAGATGATTGCTTATATGTTAAACTTCAATAATATTATTGTTGTTTTTTTTAGTATATCGTTAAAAATCATATGTATTGTCTTACCCCTTTTTGTGCAATATGCGCATGGTTTTATTCGAAATACCTGTTTGCTGGGAATGACTTTTTGGGATAATATGCGATTGATATTGTTTGAGTTGGGGGGTTGTTAATACAACTAATTGTTATTTGTGTCATTTAATGGGTTGAGTTAGGATTTTAGTTTGTTTTTCTGTCATTAGCTCGGAAATATTTTGTTATCTGTCATTTGTCATGTGGGATTGCGAATGTATAGATACAAAAAGCAGCTAATATGTCATATATAATGAAGCTACGACTACATAACTCTTTGTAATGCAATAATTCTTAAATTCTTACGCTTGTTATTATTTTTTTTATGATGCGGAATCTAATGCAGGAATTTGTAGTTGGTAGAGGAGGAAGTTTTTGGTAAACAAGGGGTGGAATTTTATTCTTGTTGTGGTCTTTTTATTTGCTAGAGCGATATTATCCCTATAAATTTGTTTCAAATTAGTTATGGAATTTAAGCAATTATTTGCATTTCATTGATTTGTTGTACTTTCTATATCCTGAAACTAGTTAGATATATTTTTTGTTCGTAAATGGTAGCTATATTTTATAGTAAGTTTTATATATCCATTAGAGCAATAACTTATGTGTAGTTGGATTTAACTTGTTTGATATTTCTTATTTGGGTATAATAATATTATTCTTCGTGAATTGTTCTGATTATTAACTCTGCGTATAATAAAAGCGTGCCGTGCGTCGTGTGTGGCAGTTTCATTTTGGTGTTCAAACGGTGGGATTTCATTGAATGTAGTCTACCTATAAGAAACTATTTGTGGAAGATCGTGGGTAATGATGAAGGGTTATACTAATGTCAACCGCGACTAGTTAGTTATTTACAACGGGTTCCCCTTTTTGTGTAATTATATGTAAAAAGTAATTTTTGTATACTTAGAGTAAAAATAATGCCACGAAAGTTTTATTTTGTGTGCCTACGAGGATTTTACTTTTGTGTCATCTCCGTTTAATTCGTTCCGGCCATTTTTCTATACTGCCATGATAAACTTCTGTTGGACAGTATATTCACTATTTCAAAACGTTTACTTTATGTGAGACAACAATAAATGTGTAAATGACAATGTGATTTGAACTTGTATTGTCACTGTATGAAATTACTTCACTGGCAATAATAAGGAACGATTTGACATTGCAAATTGTGCTGAAGTAATAAATGGTGACACTCATACTGCTACTACAAATTTGTTATTTCCTGTTAACATATATATTGAATATGATATTAGTAAATAGTCAATATCCGTTTTAGTGTTTTACAATTTAAATATTTAATTGCTAAATAATTGTTAAAATTTAATTTCGTGTGTATGTATTGTAGCTTATAGATTAACAGTATACGCCAGTTTGCTAAAGCGGATTTGTTAGAATTTTTATGTCTTCAGTCTCCAGGCTTATACTGCTTACAGAACTTCAAATTTATGCGATTTTTACTGGTGTGTTGTGTGGTGTAATAGGAATTTACATTCCATTTGGCAGCTGATTAATACTATGAGACTGATTTTAATACATAATAATAGTATTACATACTACTATGCGTGTGTGATATGAGAGGATTCGAAGAATGAATAATTAGTACTGCACAAGAATATTATTATTTGTATAATATTATAAAAATAGTATTTCACAAAAAAAATCACTCACCTATACATATAAATCACTTCAGATTTTTAAATTGTTTTGATTTGATGACAACAATCCTGCATATAGAATTTCACAACATTACTGGCCTATATACTCACATTACTTAATTGAATATCTCTTCAAGAATATTTGTCCTGAACGGCTATTTTGCAAACCTTGCATGTGCGTAGAATATTTTAAATACCTTTTGACTCTTCACGTCACAGTATATCAATAACTACGATGTTTCCAAAGCGAGTTCACTGTTTTGTATAATTTTACCGCCAAGTGCCTTTTCCGCACTAAAAACATGATCTTATCTTGCCCTTAGTGAATGAACACTGGGCAGGGAAGTCCACGTGATGAGAAGTGGGAAACCAGATTCAGTGCACGAGAAGATGTGCCTTCATCAGTCATTGTATGTATAGGAGTTCATCGTCATATGTTTATGTGCATATAATACACTGGACATATTGCGCGTTTATTTTTCCTGTTGATGTTGTTTACTTACTCTATATGAAGAGAACATACACATGGCCGTGTGCAACGTTTTTCCCCTTCATAAAATCTGTATAACTGCAATGAATAAATAAGTTATAGAAGAAAAATACGACAAGTTTACAACAAAAAACTTGCACAGTCACAAATTTATTACACTAATTTCACCCTCTTTTAGCCTCACAGGGATTGAGAAAGATGATTCGCGTAAATTTGTAGAATTAAGCACCTATTTTAGCCTTGGAAATCATTAGCACAGTATTTTTCATCTTTAGATGTTAGCTTTCACTGTATAATACACACTTTGTATTCTACGTATTGTCTTCCTTTATGTTGAAGACTTTCGGCTACGTTTAATGAGTAAACTCCCGCATGTCTCAGAATTTATAGCACCTATAGCCTTCTTTCATACTTTATTTAAATGTAATGTATGTAATAATGTTATCATTGCATTATAGTTTGTACTTATATAGCATGTGCATGGGGAAAGTCTAGTTGCCATTGCCACTTATTGTTTTCCACTTGCGACTTTTATCAAAATTACCTTCTGCATACACCCGAATGCATGTATAGGTATATGTAAATACCATTCTGGAGCTCACTGATTGATGTTATTACACAACAGATAACACTCTTTGTACGCCGAACATGAGAGCGATAAACATAAACTATGGAAATAGAATAGAGGTGAAAAATGGTCAAAGTGAAAGCAAACTGACATTCATCCGTTCTATACAGCGGCACTTCACACTCGACTCGCACTATGGGAGAAAACAGGAACGCTTCATAGATTTTTAATAAGAAAGGAGTAGCTTCCTCCCTGCATACAATAATTTGTCCAAGGAAATTATTTTTTACATGCCTCGCCAACCTTCCTAACAATAATTTGCCTATCAGGCCTAACTAATCTTCATTAACCTATCAGCTTTGCAGGTAACATGTTGACAACATTTAATGCTGTTCTGCGATCTTTCCTCCTCCTAATTTATGCACTATCACGTTGCTTGTATACACTTACATATTCCGTAAACAATGTATATATTTTCCTATTACCTATAACAAGTATTTTTTCATTTACAAAGAGTTTTGTTCTTTGCTTACACATTAGCATATGTTGGAAATCGTATAGTACCTATATGTTCCCCAGGGAGGATAAACAATATTAATGACTCATGCGATTATTTGGAATCAAGAGCACACACCGCATCACATAATATATTCATTCTCAACTTCTACAAGCTTCTTCTGCCCTTCAATAAGTTAGTAACGTCATTTGTACCTTGCATTTGATAAGGCACGTTTTTATATTGTATCGATCGAGTGCATCCATTCCAGAGGTTTTTTTTACAACAGGCATTCCTTCTTTTGCTAATTAAATTATACAAAATCCATTTGAATAATCATGAATGTATACAAAAATCCTTGTGGCTTCATTTCTAAGTTCTATGTTAGTCTTTAAGTAAAATTGTATACCAAAATCCGCTGGAGTATCACATGGATGTTAAGCAATAAACCGTAAGAGTAATCGTGAAAGTATGCAAAAATCCATTGAATAATCATATGCATGCATGAAAAAATATTAATATTTGCAAAATGCAAAACTCCCTGATGCATTTACACGCATGGGAGGTCCCATTCCGAAGCCGATGACGGCTTCTATATACATACACCGTAAAAATACAAAGAATTGCAGTAAAAGTGAGTGACTTGATGTGACACATGAGGAAGTAGTTTATCAATCGCAATACCAGTTCGGCTCTTCACGACGCATTGCTACATAACTTGCCAATAGCAAAGCCTATGAGCATCTCCTTCACTCCCCGAAACAAACGCAATAAAATAGCTGGAAGGTGAAGATGTGCTAAAACTGGAAATAACTGCAAATTAAATTTTTTTAAAAATTAACCCACGGAGCAGCTACATCTCTTGTAGCAGGAGGATAAACGAGAGCTAAAATATATTAGTTGTAGGAAAGCTTTTGATTTTGGGCTGCAAAAAACCAGTGAAGTCTAGTATAAGTATTATATAGTTGTGGAGAATGCACCTGTGTGGCATAATGTAACCAAGCCCCACGGTGTTTTCTATAGGAAGGACAATTCAAGCTGGCCGACAAGCCGACGTATCGGCTCGAAGTAAGACAACTTTTTTTACAAATCTTCAAATTGGCTGACTAATTCTGACCTTTTCCTTAAAATCTTCATGGTTGACCCTCAGGATAATTTTGTAGGCTTCAGGTTGGCCGATGTCAACAGTCAGTTTTGTCGATAAAGCAGTCGAAATAATTTGTTGGTCGCATGTGGAATGCCCATATCCTAGTTTTTATTTAAATATCACACTTTAATCTTTGGTTAAATACTATATTTAATTAAGAGGTCAAGACTTCGATCTCCTTAACATCTTTGATCTAGAACTTCCACCAACAGCGGGAGAACATGACCTCAAAGATTTGCCAAATCGAGAACTTCTGTGCTGATGGTGATGCGCTGGTGGTGTACTCTGGGTTGTCTGGCTTAAATTGGCAGAAGAAACGGAAGAAATGTTTCGAGAAATCTTTTCTACACGGAATTTCGATCCTAAACTCATTTCCAGGGCATCCCCGGGTGGTGGTCCTATTTTCTCAGTTAAAGTGTTCATAAAGTTGTCGAAACCCTGTTGATTGTTCCCTTGTTCAGAGTCACCGATTGTTGCCGTTGCTGGTTTTGATTTTAGTCTTCCAGCATGCATTCGCGAATAGTCGGACCATTTGGTGGACATGCTGTTGATTACATTCTCTTCTTTGTCTTGTAAGCCAGAAATGAATATTTTAGAATTGTTTGGGTTGTAGTCAAATTCATTGTTATTTGTTGAAACTGGTTCTATCATATCGGCGTCAATTTGCCAAGGTAAAGGTTCTAATTTGTGGGAGGGCTCTCGCTTGTCCAGGATTTCGTATAGACGCTTGAAATGCTTGATAACTCGGTTTAACCTAGGATATAAAAATCATTTTCGAATTATTACTACAGTATCCCAAATGTAAAAACTAAAGTAATTTAAAGGTAAAAGTATGAAATGTAAATGAACAATTACCTCCTTCGAACCACCGGATGCCAAAAATAAGGATGTCCTATTAGGATTGAATCTGTCAAAGCCATATCTGATAGAATTTTCCTGTACCACTGTTTCAAGCTCCACGTGCCCTGAGAAGCACTTTCTGTTTAAAAAATTAAAGCCGTTTAAAACTGGACCAACACGCGAAAATGCTAATTATTCAATGGCCGATAAGCAATTAACAAAATGTGTACTTAAAAATGCAATAATTAATAAAATTAAATATTATTATAAAAATTCGGCTGACTACAAATTAAAATTTACCAGTAATCAAAATAATCCTCGTGTTCTCACTCCAAATCCAAATCAGGCTAGCGCATTTCTCATTTAGTATCAAGGACTGTAAATCTCGTCGTTCCTCCAAGAAATTTTCAAACACGGTTTTCTTATATGGTAGGCTGATCTCCATCACATCTACACTCCCCATTTCTGTCATGACTTGGTAGCTTTTGACCTTCGGTGGTGCTGCGAAAGCGATCTGATGATTTTGTTCCTCCAACGGCTCAATTCTCTCACCAAGTTGCTGCTCCATTTGAAATTGCAGACTTGCGGATTCGACATCAACATCCTCGATATCTGACGGAAGAATCCTTAAAGACAAACGTTTCAATACCGGAGACAGTAATCGACGAAATGCCAACTGAAAAATTCCGCAACTGTTTGTCACTGACGAGAAAAATTTATCATCTTCATCATCTTCCTCCCGATTTTGACCATCTTCTGAGTCCACAGATTTCGGTGTCAAGAAGTTATGTCCGTGTTGATCAAATTGTAATCGAGCTTCTCGCAATCTCTCAGGAATGCTATAAGTGTCCGTGGGGTTAAAAAATTCCTGGGAGGATTTGAGGCGGGTGAAGTTCATTTCCTTTTTATATTTGATGCTTATATTTGCTATATAATTAGCAAAATGAATTACGTACTGATTAATAAATGACCACCGCAAACGCAATGTATAGGGGTTTGATTTGATTTTAGTTATAGTACCGAAAACGGACCAATTTGGATTTTTTATTCCGTATAATATATCCCCGTATATTATCTTATCAATTAAAACGCATTCTTGAATGCTGTCATTTTTTTTCAATTGTAATCACAAATCGTCAAAAATGATTAAAAATCATAAATCACCAAAAACAAAATGCTTGAAAATCGTCGCAATAATATTGTCGTAAAATCATCAACGTTAAAATCATTAACAATTTCTAATGTTGTTCTCTACAACAACGAAAAGCCTCAAGTTGAAAAAAAATTATAGCAAAATTCCGTTTTCATTAAATTTATGACCGGTCGGTCATCATAATACTGTTTTGAAAAGTCGGGTAACTCGTAGCGCCCAAGTCCGCTTGTCGGGTAAATTTGCCTAAAGAAAAGTTGTTCTCACACAATTCATTACGTTTGAAAGCTCTCGGGCAGCAGAAAGAAACCAAGTGAGTAAAGTAACTTGGTATATTTTAATATAAGTATATAAATAGTGGGCTCTGCTCGCTCTTGCCCGAACAAGTCAAGGGAGGAAATGCATTTTGTTTTTATTGTAATTTCTACTAATAACGTTACTCATTACTTTCCTGGTTTTCAAAGAGATTTGACAACCGTCTGAAAATAAAGTAATTATGTAATAACGTTGTTGTCTCCTATTAAGATCCCGTTCCCGTCATTCTGTCGTAAGTTTACAATAGGGCAATTCTCGTTTGCTATTAAAATAATAGGAAATAATAAATGTCATCCACGCACGGACAAAGTCATTGCATTTTACATTCCCCGTTATAATAAAACGACCTCGAACAACATAAAAGTTTAATGTGAGAAATAGTTTATATTAATAATTTTGAAAGTGAGCGGAACAAAGCAATCTCACAACTGTTTATTTGTGGGATCCTTTATCCCTTTGTATATTGGTTATATGTTAGTGCTGCTGGAGTTTGTATAGATAATATTAATATTTATCTTCTATTTATTATTGTCATTTATTATTATTTACTAATCTCATTAAGGGTAGTATCTCCGCATTATATTTATAGTAAAGTGGTTACATGTGATTATTATTACGGCAGTATTCAAGGTAATTTTAGAATTGAAGGTTATTTGTTTGTAAATAATAGTCTCAATTGTAATATATAGTAATATAGTAGCTAATATAGTGTAGATTTCATAATTTAATTCTCTTTTTACTCTATGTAGTCAACATATCTAAATGGAAGACATCTTTATATTTTGGAGAATAGATTCATGGGAGTTCATATTTAATTATGCTGGTCACTGTACTATCACTGTCATAATGACTGTCAAAAAATTGTGCTGAACATCTGATTTGGAAGTAATGGTTCTGTAACTTCAAACTGTTGGGTAAACATTTTTTTAGAAAGGATTTTGGAACAGTTGAAATAAGTGACGGTGGTATTGTGTCAGTTTTTTTAATGTTAAGCCAGACGGTTGTGAAAGGTCAAAGTTTAAAGTCAAAATTTATGAGGGTTATCCACTGAGGTCAAACTGAGTGAGGGTTCTATCTGCCGAGGTCAAAATGATTCTATCTCATGAGATGTCAAATTTGTGAGAGTACTACTGCAGAGGTCAATATTTGTGAGAATACTACGGCAGAGGTCAATATTTGTGAGAGTACTACTGCAGAGGCCAATATTTGTGAGTGTTCTATCTACCGAGGTCAAAGTGATCCATGGTTATCTGATGGAGACTAAAATTTGTGAGGGTTCCCTCTGTTGTTGTCAAATTTTGTGAGGGTTAAACCTAATGCATATCTGGAGGTCAAAGTTTTTGAGGGTTCTATTTGATGAGGCCTGAAATTTGTGACGGTTCCATTTCTTTTAAAATTGAAAGTAGAGTCTGTCAAGGTTCTCAATATCTGCTAGAGTAAAAGTTATTGTTGACAGTTCTGTGTGTCAAAATCAAAATGTATAAACAAAATCATTTTTATTTAGTAAGCTCAAAGTGTTTTACTAGGAACGGTGTTGGAGGTTGATTTATATTTGCTCGAGCTGTTGACAGTTCAGTTGTACAGTTATATACATTGATAAGCAATTAAATTGTGGTGGTGAATGGGTGACAGTGTTTGAACACTAAGTATTAAATATTGTTGTTGGTGCAATATGCATCATCATCATCATCATCGAACTGTTATCCCTTCCCTTGCACAAAGTTGACTCGTCGTATTTGTATTTAATGTGTATTCCTTGTGATGTTAAAGTCAGTTTCCCTTTGTTAAATAAGTTGAGAGAAACTATGTAGATCTATAGTTGAATAGGCCAACATAGAAATATTTATTATATACACATTTGCTGCAGTTACTGTACTGACTGACATGTACCATAATGTCAAAAGGTTACTCTGATCTGTGGGTTTTGTAATTATTTGCCTTTCGTAATTACGTTTAGGAAATCTGTGTGTTGTTGAGAAAAGAAGCACAAAGGAGCAGTCCAAAGTTTTTACTTAGAGTTCACTAACTACTTGGGGTGTTTAATTTGATGACACATGTCCGTGTTGTAATTTACTGGTTAAAGATTTTCGTCTTTGTCTCGTATCATCCTTGACTTTGAAATTATTGAAGATTTTTGTATAATTTGTAGTGTCATTGTACAATGTCGATACGGATGGTGGGATTCGTGGGGAAGCTAGTCAAGACGATAATCATTGGAGAGAAATCCAGTCAGAAGAAAATTGTGAATAGCGCCTTCGCCTATCAGTAAAAATCAAGCTGCTTCCCCATGTTTTTGTTTTGTTGAGAGTACTAAATTCCCGAGACATTTGTGATTTTTCGTGAGACTACATGTGCGAATTATAATTGAGAAGGACGGTAATGACCTATAATCAGCTGCGAGCGAGTGCTATTACTTCGTCGTCGTCAACATTATCAAGATGGTAATAGTCACAGATGAAATCTTAATTCTTAATTAAAGGTACTGCGCAGTACTGACGGATCTCTGTAAATGTACTATGAGCTTTATTGCTTTATCATCCTCATAAACCCTTTGTGCAGTATTCAACCTTTACCTTTTGCTTCTGTCAATGACTGTTCAGTTTTGTTATTTTAACAGCGTTTTGTATTTGAAACGAATTAAGTTAGCGCGTGCTTCTTATTGTTAGTTGTTGTATTAAGTTGCAACATGTTTTTCTTAGAGGATGCTAATATGGGTGACATCATTCTTACAGATCTGGAGCAATGCTTAAAGTTAGGACGAAACTGGTACTTTCCCCTTCAAGACTATATCAAGTCATATTTTGGGAATAATATAGACAGCAAACTGAACATTCTTTTCGAGAATAATAAGCATTTTTCCATACATCGTGACGAACTACAGCAGGTGAATTGATTAACACGGAACACTGTATGAGGAAATGAATGCTATGTTTTGAATTTAATTTTTACCTGGAATTATAAATATCTTATCATAATCCAAAGCTACTTTTAAATGTGGCTGCAACAAATTAATTCTGGATATTCTTGTACTGCGGTACAGTATTATCGCGAATTATTTGTGACATTGAATTTTTTGTTTTTCCAGACAACTTTACCCGGACGTGAAGTTGATATAAATTACAATTTTTGTGTATCACGAAGTTATGCCGCATTCGGCATATTTTTCAAGCTGACTATTGATTTTGTTACACGTTTGGAAGTTCGCCCCCTTTCCACAATGAAGAATTCGCAGCATAATAACCACATAAGATCCGTAAGAATAATAGTTGTTTTATGATTCTTAATGTTTTCAACCTTTAAAGCATAATTATTTTGTATAAATTTACAGAAAGCCCGGATCGCATTGGAGGAAGAGGCTCAAATAAATCAGAAGTTACCAAAGGAGCTGCTTCTAAGAATATTTTCATTTTTGGATGTGATCGAACTTTGCCGTTGTGCTCAAGTTTCGAAATCCTGGAACCTTTTAGCATTGGATGGAAGTAATTGGAAGAAAATTAATTTATTTGATTTCCAGACTGATATCGAGGTGGGTCAAGCTTAAGATTATTTATTTTGACGTGGTTGGGGTAGAGCTTGTGTTCAGTGTTGTTCACTATTTCAGGGTGCTGTGGTTGAAAATATTGCTCGTCGGGCAGGTGGATTTTTGAAGCAATTGAGTTTGCGAGGATGCCAGTCTGTTGGTGATAGTGCAATGAAGACCTTTTCCCAACAATGCCACAATATTGAAGACTTAAATTTAGAAACTTGCAAACGAATTACAGATGTGTAAGTTTGCATGTAGTACATTCTAGTCATGTGTGGTGAAATTATTTGTATAGATATTAGTGGATCGAAATTACTAATTTAAAAAAAATTAAATAGGACATGTATATGCTTGAGCCGGAATGGCCGTAAGCTACAGAGATTGGATTTGACTTCATGTTCGATCATAACAGATGAATCTCTGAAAGCCCTTGGTGAGGGATGTCCTAATCTTGTCCATATCAACATTTCTTGGTGCGACAACATCACAGAACGAGGTAAACTTTAATTTTTAAAAATTCTCCGTCATGTGTTTATATGAGATGTAAGCACCTTCTTCAAATGAAGGTTGACGAAGTAATATTATAATAATTTGTATATATTTTCGACTTTAGGTATAAGCTGCCTTACACGTGGCTGTCCAAAATTGCAGACTTTTATTGCCAAAAGTAGGGACTCATTTATTGATAATGAGTGTATTTCTCATCTGGCGAATAATTGCCCCCTCCTTGAGGTCGTGAATGTGCGAGGAGCCCTGGTGTGTGCATTGTTAATAGTTTGCACTTTTTCTGATATAATTTGATGTTTTATCAAAATATAAATATTTTAGGTAATAACCGATGATGCCATACTGCGCTTGGCACAAAACTGTCCTAATATACATTACTTGTGTATAACTGGATGTTGTAATTTAACGGATTCTACACTTTTGGCACTAGCGCAGTATTGTCACAAATTAAGTACTTTAGAAGCAACTAACTGTTCGCAGTTTACTGACAACGGGTTTCAAGCTTTAGCTAAGGTAAGGTTCTGGTCTGCGTTTATTGTGCATTCATCTTTGCTGACACTTGCGTATGTATAGCTGCGTTTGAGGAATAAATTGTTTTTGGTCACGCATTAACTAACCTTATGTATAATTTCAGAATTGTCATTATCTTGAAAAAATGGACTTGGAAGACTGCGTTCTCATTACTGATAGTACATTGTCATGTCTTGCAAGTGGATGCCCCCGTCTTGAACAGCTGGTGAGCATTGAATAATATAATGATTGCAGAATACATGCTTAACTATTTGATCATTTCAACGGACTACTTCATGAATTCTATTGAGAAGTGAAACACGGAATTTTTTTTTACTTTACTCTCAGACACTTTCGCACTGTGAATTAATTACGGATGATGGTATTCGGCAACTAGGGATGGCTCCATGTGCTGCTGAACATTTGACAATCTTAGAACTAGATAATTGCCCGCTCATAACCGATGCTTCTTTAGAGCACTTGGTTGCATGTCATAACTTGCAACGTATCGAATTATACGACTGTCAGTTAATTACTCGAGCTGGAATTCGACGCCTTCGGGTAAATATCCATATGTATTTAAACCAACAGAAAGTCATGGGTACCTGTTTCCCACCAAAAATATCGCCCATTTGTCTTTTTTCAGAACCACTTGCCCAACATTCGCGTCCATGCCTATTTTGCTCCGATGACACCACCTCCTCCAGTAGGAGGTTCAAGACAAAGGTATTGCCGCTGTTGCGTTATACTTTAGGAGTACGGCAAGTAAAGTAGCTTTCTACTGTTCCGCTCTGGGGACAATTATATTGTAATGATGGAATAATCATTCTTGCCTGCGAATAAGTGCTTAATTTTTTACCGAGAATTATGTTATAGAAATATTGTTGACTATATGTGTGAAAGGATCGTATTGTTGTTGTAGCTAGTATATTAACTATTTTCTGCTCGGATTTAACAGTGTTTTGATCTTGAGCGGTCTGTGTTACAAGCGTTGTATTTCTATTGTTGTTGTCTGTACACCAGTTATGTCAATTGATGGAATGTATGAATACGAAGCATACCGTCAAGTCACATTTATTCGCGATAAATGTCATGTTGATGTTTCAGCACTCATTTCAACGTTTAAACTCGTGACTGCTTACATAAATGTGAAGTATATTACATTTTTGCGGAAGGTATTTTGTTTAGAGGTAATTATTGTAGGGTGTAATTCGTATGGAGTTAATATTAAGACGTTTATTAATTTACGTTCTATGTTTGCAATCATTACCATTTAAAAAACGGTCGGGATGACACGTTTTTCCCTTATACCTTCCTAATGTTTTGTAGCGACAGCAGTGAAAAAAAACAATATTATTTTTTAGTTTCAAAGTCATTAATTCCGAGGTTAACTCCATGGCAGTACAATAATGGTTATGAATTTACTTGACGCTAAGTGATAGGGTGGTACTTCATTATTGGAAGCAATTTGTGCTTTGTCTGAGTTCTACAAGCTAAGGTATAGAAGGTATACCTGAGGCAGTTGAACTCTCAAACCTGTAAATGCGAAGCATATGACTACTGGAGATTTTGATTAAACTGCTACGACAAATCTATGAGTAATCAATTTAATGAACGATCACCATGATAGTAAACTAGTAAGTAAATGAGGATAATGCTCTCTGTCTGGTTCTGTGTCAACTTTCTAGTATAACGATGGCGTCAATAGTATTTAACTTCGCTGAATCATTGTAATTTACGAATACACAGTATCGGGATACATATTTATTGCAACTTATATTCAGAATACAAGTTAACTAGCATGCGTCTTAAAGGGTTACGCTTGTAATATATTGTTATTATGTTTTAACCTGGGTGTTTTGAGCGAAATATCTTCGGCGTATAGATAAGTAAGTAAAACTAAATAGCTGAGTTGCCTGAAACAGTCCCTTGTAATGTACATAGTTCAAACTAGACACGCAAGAAAGTGTGGTTTTTCATGAATATCGCAGTATCGCAATTTTAAGACCAATAAAAAACGTGGTAAATTATTTGTTCTATAGGTGTGAATGAAGTACGCATTTCTTCCATATCAGTACTCACCGCTGCACCCGGCTCATTTATACTTTATTATGATTGGGAATATAAAAAATCGGAGACTATAAACATTCATTCCTTTGCTAAATTTTATCGTGTCTAAACTATTACGGGTTCCAATATAATTATACAAGAGCATCAAAAATAATATAATTCCATCACAGAAACCACTCGAATCTACTAGTTGAACACTAATAGTACCAACTAGTAATTATTAGTGACAATATTCTGTTGTAGCACCAATAGGAGCACTGTATATACATGCAACGATACCTACTCGACACTGGTGACGCTGAAAGCAAAAAATAAATACTTTGAACATAACTAATCTATAGTTCAATAAATACATTTTGAGACGACCTCTCGAAGTTGTCCTAAAGTTCTACATGTATTCTTGCCCTACTTAGAATACTTCATGGATCCAAAAATATTATGTTATAGTCAAATGAATAATAATTCTCAATATAAAATTTTTTACGAATCAACTAGTCGAATGCACTTGTTATTGATTTTCTTAAACTTTAGCATTTGGTAGACAACGCATAGTCGGTTTCAGCATTGAACAAACAAATGTTGAGGGTTGACCAATGTATGCCACTCTTATGATAAATCAACGACCATATGTAGGGAATAAAAAATTCTTCGGGTTGATCCTCTTCTACATATCGAAATTTCAGGTCAGGAAATTTCTAAAAATATCAACAAAATGTATCAGCCATAATTGCATACATATTACAGCCAGTAAATTAATTAACTGGATTGTAGGCAGGTCATAGACCAATGCCAATATTAACTAAACTATATTATCAAGGATCTAATTTTATATATAAATAAATACCCGTAAAATATCCGGCGACCAGTGAAGAACACCATCTTCCACTCGCTCCATTACTTCGGATGAACTTAAGTCGTGATGTTCAGAAACTAACCGCTTACAAAAGTAATTGATAACCTAAACGAGTGTAAAGAAATAACGCGTAAAGTACATATAACACTGATCAAAATTAAAACGTTATAGATCAATAAAATTACTATGTCAATGTTGGCAACCAAGTCCTGAGTTGCGTCATAGTTTCTGAATGAATCAAATACGGTCTTCTTGTAGAGAAGCGTATATATTAAGTGTCGATTTTGTTGAAGCTGGTGAGTTAGTACTGAATTTAGAATTTCTAAAACCATTCGTATTACTTCCTCTAAAACATTGATATCCTGGACCTGGTCGTAACAAATTACATTTATACAAAGTAAGTACGAATATACACAAGAGATAATTTTATAGCAGGACAGAAGTGTACTCTATATGTGTTTAATTACCGTCTCACTAGCTTTTTCAGACTCATGTTTTGCATCCGACACTGCGGCCTGCTGATTAAATTGTTGCAGCAGCTTACTATGCCTTTTAGCAAGAGTTTCAAATAGGCTCACAAGCCTCTGAGCAACGTAAGGGTGTAGGGATCGGAATTTAGAGGACATATTCGCAAGCGCAGCTAAACAGTTCGTGTGAAGATATTTATCCTGTAATAAAACATACCATAAATTGTACAAATTATGCAACGTTGTTTTAGAATGTCTAATCGTAAGTGCAAATGAACTTACCCTCATTTTCAGAATGTTGTATTGAATTGTTCGAATAACTACAAGGATAATCAGACCACCTAACGTTATGTCATTAACACTCCTTTCTGTATACCACGAAACATTGCGGAGTACCTATAATTTGAACACGTTAGTTACATCATTTGCTCTACTCTCCAAAAATTTTTGTGAATTTAATAACTTACAATATCATGAACTTGCTGGTTGAATAGCTCATCCTCACTTAAAATAAGTAAGACAATTAAAGACATGTATATATGATGGGATGTACTTGTCGGAGCGTGATAAAGTGTACACAATATTGGGAGCACCTGTAAGTTTAAGATACAAATTTAAAACAACGTTACAACCCGTTACAAGGTATAACCATGTGCTCAAATAACTAGAAATCAACTCACCAATTGCTCTATATCAGACCGAGCCATAATGTACGATTTGAAAGAAGCATTACGGTGAATCAGCATGTACAATAATAACGTCGTATCATCAGTTTTGATTTCTTGGCAAATCGTGTCATACAGTTTGCCGTAATTTAATTTAAACATCGGCATCTCATTGGTTAAGGCATCATCGGCTATAAATTCAAGACGAAAGAAAGCAATCATAGACCCAGAATACTACTAAGCCCAAACAAGACAATAAGAAGAAATAATTGTAATTCATTACCGTTTTCATTCTCAAATGTTACAAGTGACTCGCGGTACGGATTAAAAGAATGCCTAGTTCCGCTTGTACAGTGATTGATTAAGATCAGAAGCAATGACAAGGAGTGACTGGCCAAATTATTTTCCCTTAGGGGTTCTAATGAATCTTTGGGTTTTTCTAGTCCCACTCCTTTCCTTAGAATATTCCATATTCCACCTTTCAAACGAATAAGAAAATTAAATTCACAAGTTGAAAATTACACAGCGTAGAAAACATAAACTTTAATGCTTACTGGCCATGCCGATAACGATACTCCCTGAACCATTATTTTGCCAAAGTGATGTGGGTGGAGTTCGGTGATACATGTAGTTATTTAATAACGTTTTTGTTAGACTCGCACCAGCGGAGGGAGGATCTCTTAACATAATACTTCTGAAATTGTTTTGAAAAATTTATGAAACGTACAGTAAGACTCCAAATAAATACCCATAATCAGTTACTGGTATTATAATTAACAGTATATTGCTTTGGTTTGTCTGATTAAAGTAGAATTTAAGTACCTGTAAGATAGCAGTTTGTTTGCCGGTAAGGAACAAAACATTTGTGTCGACAGCAAACATGTAAGCGTGTTGACGGCTTCCAAGTGTAAAAGGTAAGTGTTGCTTTTTACAGGCAATTCTGTTATAATTTGCACCAAAGCTTCAACCAAAGGATCCAACACGTCAGTGTCAACTAGCTGATTCGGTTCTCGTGAATTTACACTTGGGAGATCTTCCGAGGTAGGTGCTATCCACAACAAAAGATTAATAGAGAAAAAATAAAATACGTAAGTAAGTCCATCAAATATTATAATACAGGAACTCATCGCTCCTCAGCCACTTACTTAAACTGAATGCGATAAATTGCCGGGTGAACACATCCTCTTTAGTATATTCAGCGTAGTATTTAATGATGGTCCGTACTATGAACAAAGCATTATAAGCTTGCCATATGAACATGGAGCTAAAAAGTAAATATTCATCAGGATTAAAAATCAAACCTCAAACACATAGTAGAAACATTCTTTCTAGAATACCAACATAAATTTTTACATCAGGACTAATCACAATTATCAATATTATTCCCCTTGTCACCAGTTCTAGTTTTAAAGAAATTTAGCACAGTAGTAGTATGTTTCTTATTTTGAGTTTCGTTCACTTACTCGCAAGTTTGGACGGATGAATTTAGTTCGATTGCTCGTCGTGTAAACACTTGAATCAAAGATGCAAAATTTCTCGTCTCAGTGTTATTGGCAAAAAGATCCGATCTCAGATGTTCAACGCTGGCGTCTAACATGAAACCCTGGTCCCTGAAAGATTGGCAACAAATTTTTCAAGGCATAATTCCAATTTGCAGTATCCCAATAATTTCTACTAACAGTTTCTAATTAATCATTTCGATGACCATCACAGACTAAAACTCCGTATCAAAATCAAGGGTGAACTCACTTGGTCAAAATCAAAGGTAGAGAATGTGAGAATAGATGATTCCAAATATGATCATTCGGAGAAATCATTTCCCGACTGCAAAACCTTTTCAAATACTCATTGGATTCCAGTTCCTCCACTCTACTGCAGTTGAGCCCCATTTTTTCCAATATGCAAAATGCATATGTGTAAATAAGTTGTGTAGTTAAAATCCGTTCCTACACAAATAAAAAACTCAATATTAATCCAAATATTTCAGTATATATGTTCCCCGTCAAAATATTGTAATATTATCATCTAAAAGATCACACTAAACACAGTTCCACACAATCCACGTATACTAAATAAAATAATTATTGAACAAGGAGTAAAAAAGTAATCCAAACTTCAAATGATAATACACATTCTCGTTTCGGTAACCGTCAGCAAATTTATTAGTAAATAATATATCGACGTGTACAATGAACGAGAATCTGTTAAAGTTAAATACTCGAATATTTCATGCTGTTTATACACTGTATATACTTATATATCCGTGAATTCACCAGAATCAAACCAATCAAATTAGAATGACTCACTTGTTTCAGGTCAGGTCAGGTCAGTTTTCTTCTATAATTCATACGTGAATTCTTCAATAAGGACTAGGCAGAATGACTAGTATAGGGTATCACTTAAATACTGATAATTAAAACCACTTAATTACAACCAACTTGTCATATAATTGATACTTGTTTTGAATGCCGCAGCAGAAATAGTTTCCTGCCGTAAACGTGGATCAACAGCTAAATATTCTTAGTAAGAGACATTTATTTATTATAGATATAAACCATATTTTATTATATTGTATTGTACACAGTATAGGAGATCCACAAGTTTAAGCAAGCGGTTAAGATCCAATTTGTTGAGAGTACGGACAACGGGGAATTGACTTTATTAGAATTAAATCCCTTATGTAGTATAATGTACAAAATTAATAATATTACAGGATTAATCTTTCGGAGAGGATTGGGAAATTGTCAAGAAGTGAAAGTTCCTGAAATTCTATAAAGTATTTGCTTTCCCGACCGACAAAAAAGTCCGGAATTTGTTTTGTCTCTCTGCGGACGTAGTAGTAAAAACATTTACGGTGGTGTTGCGCACTTGCGCTCTGCAAACGAACCCTGAGCCTTATGGGTTTACATGATATCATATAGGATTTTATGCAATTTGTTGGGATTTCTCGCCTCGCGGAAATATTCCCGGCAACATTTCCATAAATATACTTTAATTTAAAAGTATTTTAAAATTAATTTGAAATAAGCAAAAAATGTTAAAAAATAAAGAATTAATTTAATCATTAATTTCATTGTATTATCTCAAGTTTGATTGACCTATGGGATGACCTGGATGGTATATAGAACAAGTTCTACGTACCTAATAACCAATAATTTGCATCATATGTTGAGTTAGGCTTATCATTTATACACTTGACTCCCTCACAAATGAATAATTGAAAACATTTCCCCACGGGGCGACTACACGCTGTAAACGTTTAAGATACTTATATTTTTATTCGTTGTAAGTAATTGTATCATATAAATAATTATAGTATAATCATAGTTACGTAGTTAGTTATTGAATCATGTTATCTTAAAATAAAGTTATAAAATTGTTACGTAAATATTAGAAGCCCGAAACAATAGATTCATTAATATAAAGATGATTAATAGATGACAAAAACAGATTCTAACAGATTTTATATAGTTGCGTACTATAATAATATGTCGTCGAAGGAGGCTGCGGTCGCAGAGACGATGTGTCAAAACTCGTCATTAGAATCTAGTACGAGTCTGTAAAAATAATTATTTGCTAGAGACGTCAATAAGCGACAATAAAGAGGGACAGGCGGCAGCAGGACATCGGCAAAGACGACGATACATCGGTGTAGGCCGTAGGCGACGCGATGCATCGGAACTTGCGGCAATAAATCGTGAAAGACGATGACAGCAATCGTGGCATATGGGGATAATAAATTGTGGGAGGCGGTAAAATAAAGGGAAATCGAACTTAAATTATTCCTCATTCCTCAGTGATTTCAGGCGCTGTTGGTTGAGATTGGGGTTCTGCAGCGGGAAGAGATTCTTCTGGGGGCTCTTCTTGAATCGTGCTGCCAGCTTGCGGAGGGAGAGACTCTTCTGGAGGTTCTGGAACTTCTGGGGGTTCTGGAGCTTTTGGTGCAGTTTTTGAACTCTTCTTTGCTTGTCCTTCAGGCGCTTCTTCCTCTTCTTCACCTTCATTCAGTTGCGATAACCTCTGCCGTTCCCGTTCTTCTTCCGCTTCTTCCTCCGCTAGTTTTATTTTTATCTCCTCTTTTAATCTCAGGATGTTCAGAATGAAGTCATCGAATTTTTCTGTGGATTACAAATATTTCTTGTAAAATTGGGAAATCAAAATTAGGATTATGTTGATAAAGACATGTTTTATGGAAATTAACCAGGATAATTCTGTAATTTGATGATTGCAAAACTTGTAAATATTTAATATACATACCATATCCGGACTCCTTGCGAAGATACTTGAGGGTGTCCTCCATGACTGTCGGACCATCCCATAAACTCTGGTGAAGAGCATCGGGCTTACGCGCTTTACGCTCTCGAACTTTGCGGAGCCATTTGTAGAAGAGCTATTTTAGGACAGGACAGGATCAAAAGCATTACAGTTATGCAATGTTTTCAAATTTATATATTTTTGAATAACAGTTTAATTATTATATTTAATTATTGTATTAATTTGTTCAAGATTCCAGGGATTGTGAGCTTACCCTCCTAACGATATTCCAGACACGTTCCTCTTTAGCCTTTCGCTCTTCAATCAAGTCGGGTAACATTTCCCGGTATTTCTCGATCCTCTCTTGTCGCTTGGCAGCTTTGGACTTCATGGAATTTTCTGGAGATGAATAAAATATTTCCATATCACAATTTAATCATTGTAATGTCGACTGTCGACAAACTGTGAGAATTACAGTACCAATTCAACCCCTTTGGCATGACTTACCAACAGCATCCTCGAGATCTTTCTTCTTTTGCTTCTCGTCAGCTTGATACTGATATTTGGCGTCCAGCCATTCCAACAACTATAGATGTAGACCAAAAATCAGTAAATTCATCAAAATTTCATGTATATATTGTTCTTTTTGTTCCGAAGACTTACAAATTGGTTGTAGGCACGCTTGAAAATGCATTTTTCAGCTTGGACTCGTTCTTCAGCTGCTGCATCTCGCACCGAAATATTGCAAATAAGCTCCTTTCTACGCTTCATATCCAATGCCATTTGTCTTCGACGTCTCTCCGCAACAATACGATCCCGTTCAAGACCAACCAGGCGTCGCTGGATGTATTGGCGTTGCTTTTCTTGCCTGTATTTGCATTCTCGCAGAGCTTCATTCGCTTTCTTTTGCTCGATTCTTGATTAGGCGACAAGACGGAAGGAATTATAATTGCAATAATTAATAAAAACAAGTTTAGTACAGATATTTAATTGTATTCATGTGTCTTTACTTGTTAACCATGTTGGCATATTTCATTTGATTTTTCTTAGCCGCATTTTGCACTTTAAGCCATCTGTCGTGATCTCTGCCCTCAGACATGCTTTGGAACTTGAGCAGTTGCAGAAGTTGGTGGCGCTCGTTCAGCCATCGTTGATCCTATTTGGTGAGTGGTGGACCAAAAAGGCCAAAATAATAATTCGTATAGGTAATTGCAATTAACATATTATATTATATTATGAAGAATTTATGTAAGACAACATAAACTTACGCCGTCAGCAATCATCGCACTTAGCTGATCCGTATGCAAAGTCCCTAAGTACAGCCGGAATCTATTGAACTCTTTCTGGCTGCAAATGACATCATTATTATCATCGATAAGTCCTTGTTGTTGAAGTAACTTCTTGACGTTTGGTTTTTGTAAATAAGCATCCGCATGCTCATCATGCAATGCGTTATATTCGGTGGCAGGAACTCTTCGCATGTGCCAGGGGTCTGTTAACGTGAAGCCCTTATTTTGACGAAGAAGCTATAAATGCAGGGGGAAATAGGGAAATGCTGTTAATTTCAATTTAATATAATTTTTTATACACCCACAATTATGTACATAATTCATATGATTGCAAGAAAGTTAAAATTCATGCAACAGCATACTGTTTTTGCAACGGGGCCCCGGCTGAAAATAATTGCTCCTGGAGGTGCAGGTACCATTGGAAGTTTTGTATATAGTGGTAATTCCGGCCAAGATGGTAAATGTGTCTTCGGAACGGCTTCACAAGGATATGGGATGGTTTCCCGTATTTTATCTACGTTCGTTCGGGGTTTCATAGCTAGTCTAAATAGTGGAATGATAAAATAATTTGGTATCTTCCATCCAAGTTATGAAACATATGACAATGACTATATGACAACTTTCCCCACCGTTTTCGCGGAGAAACTTCTTGTGCATTTCCCGAAGCACCAGGCCCACACTCACAAGCATTACTGCATGTCTTTCCATCGTTAATGACATGGGATTCTTCCTCCTCCTCTACTTCCTCTTCTTCTGTGGTACCGGCGTCCGACTCGTTGCCATCATCGCCTTGTTCTTCGTCGAGGAACTCATCATCGCTGTAATTCGGCTCAGTTGGCGGCGGCGGCGGCGGCACAACTGGCTTCACCGGCATTTGTGTACTACCATGTTCCACAACCATTTTGAACTACCGAAGTGATTGCAGCTTGCGACGTCTCAGAAATACAACGTTGATTACAGTTAATGAAAGCAACTTTCTCCTAAAATTTTGCTATCCCCTCAGGACTATATAAGTAGATACCATAAAGTACTATATTCAGATTTACAATACTATTGCCCAATTTATCCTTTATTCTTAAGATCCGGAAAGACGATTTTTCCCTTTAGGTATATAATATTGTTTAACAATCAATGTAATGAGAATATGATAATTATGATAATGACAATCGATAATTATTGTAGATTATAGCATATATCGTAGATTGATTAATGGTTTATTATTATTTTATTATCGTTAATAAGCTTTATTGTAATTAAAAGTAGGTATATAATTGCAAAATACAATAAAAAATAGATACAAAATTGTATATTACATATAAATAAAACGTAAGAGCGAAACTAACAACAAACTTGACGAACGTAAATCGAAACTAAAACTAACCAAACCAAGAGAGAGAAAGAAACTTTATTTCACTGACACCACTATGGTGTTTGCCTTTCGACACAGTAACACAATTAAATGAAT
>JAQGAK010002042.1:0-23770 GCA_034696945.1 Lipothrix lubbocki
CCGCGCTATCGCGGAGCGACCCCTTCGTCAGTAGCTTTCGAAGAAAGCGTACAAATCGGGGCGAAGCATTGATTTTTATTAATTTCTTTACATTTATTACTTTTTTGATTGTCTGGCGCTTGTCTAGCAGGTACATTTTCAGGAAATTACTGTTAACGCAACATGAAAGGTAAACATAAGTATCTACATAACATCTGGATGCATTAAAATTCAAATCTGCTATGTAGTTCCTCAACGCACTGCACAGTTTTCGCTGAAAAGTCGAAAGCCAGAATGTAATAAAATTATCCATGCTTTATAGCTATATGTATGCTTCACCATGTTGTTAAATATAAATTTGGTGCCTCCTGACACTGAGCATATTAATTTTAGTGCGTCCTAATGTTTCACTTACGATATGTAGAGAAACTTATTTTATCTTTCATGTTGCGTTAATTATTTTTAAATAAAAATTTTTTAGGAAAGAGTAAAAATCGCCATTTTTGAGCCCGACAGAGAAAAGCGGAAAATAAAAATACGGCTATGAAGGTAATTTTATGGTGTTTCCGAATTACTTTAGGAATTACCCCCCACGACAAGGTCGACGAAATAGTTTTTCCGTAAAAAAAATAAAATGTCAAAATTTTGAACTTTCCCTCCAAAAACGGGTCAACATTTTGAAAATGGTGAATTTGGTCCAAAATCTGTTCTTATGATTTAAGGACCTTTCGAATGAAGTATTGGGGGTTCTTTTACGTCATACGTCCACTTCAACAGATTTTGGAAAATTCTATATTTTGTAAGGATAACGTAGAAATAACTATTTTTAAATAATAATTATTTTTAAATATTAATTTTTTTATAAATTCTTGCAATAATCGTTTCGGCAGCCAATATTTTTTTGTAGAACCCGGTTTTGGTTTGGCGAATATATTTGTTGCTTTTGGTTCCAAAGATATGTTTCTGGCAATGTTTTTTACTGTTATCACTGCGTCCGCTAATCTCTGCATGAAAAATTCTTCATCCAAAGATCCACTTCTTCGATTTCTGGTTGGATATTCCAGGGTTATTGTGAACTTTTATAAGCAACAATTTCATAGTTCAAAGTTCAATGACACCACCATAGGAAAAAAACATTGTAAGCCCAGCCCAGGTATAAAATACTAGCTAATATAAAGTACAATATATATATACAGTATAATATAAGTACATACAGTAGTGAATAATCTCCTGAAATCTGAAGTGTTCCCTAAAGTACGACGTCATTGTATGTTTATTTATATAAGTTAATAAATAAATGTTGAAGTGTTAATAAATTAAAAGTTTAATATAAAATGTCACAAAAAGTTCTACCTAAGGCTGGGAAAGCACGAAAAACACGATAAAATTAAAAATTCATTATAGAGTATTCCCAGCTGGGTGTAAATTGTTATGTTGGTCATCCGAACATCTCAAAACCAAAATCATTAAATTTAAAAATCGCAAAAATTGCGAAATGCGCGAAAAATGGTGAAAAAACACAAAATCCTGCGAAATATACAAAATTTCCGCAGCATACCGCGAAATATGAGGTCCAACAACTTTTTTGGAAATTCTTTGCACAAAAATGTCAATTTTAACCAGAAAAATAAATTTTTAAATGATATTTATTTAACTGCTTAAATTGAAAATAACCTCGGTAAAAAATGTGAAAAGGTTGTATACATACCGCGGTAGATTGCAGAATATAGAGAAACCGTGGATAAAAATCGCGAAATATCGCGAAAGTTTACAATCAATTTTACGAAATACCGAAAAAAATTGACTGAAATTTCGCAACATTTCATGGGTCAAAAACGCAAAATGGTCCCAGCCTTAGTTGTAGGCAAACTTAAATTACAATCCACTTTGTTAATGGTGCTATTACTTCTCCGTGTTTCATGAAACTGTTGTCTGTACAAATTATTTTCCGCTGTAAATTCCGATTTAACTGTAGTTCAAGTTATATTTGACTGGATTTAATAACTACAAATAGCTATTGGTCCTCTGCATGTATATGTACGTTACGTTAACCAAAAGGTACCGATAAAATCCTATTCTTGTCATCACAATGAATAATAATCTGTTATGGTAGCGGGGCTAGTTTCCAGAGACGGTATGGGCGCATAATACGAGAACAATCGTTTTCAGAGGTAAATAAATAGAACAGACGTGAACATGAGATGAATGATTCATCGTTGTTGTTTTATTCAGTATATATTAATACATACAAGCGTATTTCGTGTTGGTAAGTTATTACATATATGCATTTGATACTTATGTATACAGTGTTTTATGAATGTATTTTGTATTTACTGATATATTACGTATTTTTTATTTAGTCTTAATTTATTTTGTGTTAATTTACCTATGTACATATGTATTGCGTAATTTTTAAAAGTATGAATTTATTTTGTATTTACTAATTAGGTATTTTTTTAAATTTGAACTATTTCATGTTTAATTTGTTATTATACCCTTAGCAGCTCATGGTCTCGCATTATCTCTTGATATTTTCAGACAAAAACGATTTTACGCACCCCCCTTTCATTCGTGGGTCCACCCTGCTGGTGTTCATAGAAAGGATGAGAAGATTGAAAGCTTGGCTTTAAACAATCCTACATTTGCATAATGTTTTTAATTGGCAAATCTGTAATAATATTGTAAATTTTTATTACTACAATAAAGGGATAATGTCATAATTCTTTTATATCTTCAATTCCTTCACCTGTCGGTAACATTTCTAGTTTGAAATCAATCGTTCTTCCATGGTGACAAGCAACAATTCCAATATTTTATTTCACTAAATTCATTAAACTGAATAAACTTCAACGAGTTTTATACTAAAATCTTGATTTTAGCAGTTCTGGTTAGTTGATACAAAAATAATGGAAAGTAGCCATAGATCCAAAATAATACGCTTATCTGATTTCAAATAGTTTCTTTAAAAAGATTTGGCTATACTGTTACTGTAACCAACTAATTTACATATATTTTCATTTTATCCCCTTCTTACAAAAATCGATTGAGATTTTTTTTATTATATTTATTAACGTTTTTGAACAATTTTGGACAGTGGAATTGTTCAAAAACTCTAAACAAATTACCACAAAAAAACTCCATAAACAATTCCAGTCCATTTTTGAAAAAATCTGTTTATTACAAAAGAATTCAATAATATACTCAAAGATAACAAAAATTATACATCATTAAATACACAGTTAAGTAAATTTTAGGTAGTTAATAAAATTTATAATAAATAAATTATTAAAATTAATATAAATTATTAAATATGTCATAAAACAAACTCTCCACCGATTAGATATTTGCATCGTCAGTGTCACTGCTGACAAACAATCTCCAGTAAAAAATTCTTAGCAAATTACTCATCGTCTGTCCAAAACAAGCAATCCGACATACATTGTTTTGACTTTTTATTGAGTACATTTTTTTGCTGCAAAATAAATTACTCGTAAATACAATTTTGACTACATACGCCAAGTACTTGTTTTGCTTTGTGAATATTTTCAATGCTTTTTCATAATGCAATTTCATCGATCTTTGAGATCTTTCATTTGAAATAAGCAATATTTAGTACACTGTACATATTGTTTATCAAAACGATACCTATGCACACTTAAACATTCGCACCTCAGTATTGCTGATTTTTCAAAATAATTTAAATGGATGGCAATTCTTTTATTTATCGTCTTTTCATTTACGTGTAAAAGTGAGTGAATAATCATTCTTCCCCACCATTACATTTTGAATCCAATTTGTTTTGTGCGACTACAAGGAGACGCAGCAATACCGCAGCGATCAACCGAGCATACGCTGGGATTCAAAATAATTAGGTAAAGTGATTATTTAGATTTACAATTAAGGTTACTGAACAGAACTCTGGTTAAATCCAAATTCAGCTAATGTATGTCCAATTTATTCCATTGGAAGTACAGCAGTTTTCCTAACGCGCGGATGCCATTAGCATCTTGTTTTGACAATGCAAGCATAAAAAAAATAGTAACACCTAAAATAAGGCAAACAAAGGTATCATATGTATAGCGTTAAATTGCATCGGGTTCTTCACAACAAAAAAGATCAAGGGACAACAGTCCTGGAAAAAGTCAAATTAGGGAGGATATTAGTATAACAGAAACAAAGAATGCGCAAAGAATGAATCAAAATATAACAACGCAGTATTGCTCATTTTAATCGCATTTCCGAACGGTGAAGATGAATATAATTTGGATTTTCCCAATTAGTCCCAACTGTAAAAGAACAAAATTTAACATTTTTGAGAAGCCCTTGAAAGAAATAACAATAACAGTACAAAGGACAGGCGAGCCATTGAAAAACATTTACCAACTGGGGACAATCTGAACCTGAAAATAATTGCGTGCGTGAATATCGGATATAAAGTCCTCTGAATATGAACACATGTAGGTACTATGAAACGAAGATTGCAATTTCACACATACACTGAATTACGCTAACATAAGTATGGGAAATACATTGACATTGTAGTTTTGAATTATTATTGATTGCACTGAACATGTCGGTTACAGTATTTTACTTAAACTGTTGGTAGTTATTTTTCTTTTCTTTAAAGAATTTGCGAAACAATGTTTGTTTTTAAACGGAACCACTTTTTTGTCAAATTAACTGCAGATGCTATATTTTCACATCGTACAACGCCTGGATCTGTTGGACACAACCTGTTCAGGTACATGTTATTATATTTCTCACTGGGTGAAATATTACTTTGGTTCAAATAACTCAATTAAAAATATATTTATTTATATTAGGTTTGTGTATTTTGACTGATTTGAAGCTACTTGAATTTCAGCAATCACGCTGGAGTGATAAATGCACGAGAAATATAATTCGTGGGAACTGATTTTGCAGTTAAACCTCCCCAAGTGACTTTCAACCGGGTGGCTCCGAGGTTTGGTTTGGCACTAGTCTATGTAAGAAACGTCGGAGGTAAGTGTATTTTACACTTTTATGATGCAAATATATTAATCAATGCTGTAAATACATCTTGAGTTAATTATCTACTTCTAGCAGAAGTAATTGGTCAGAACAACGTCTGTGATATTGGTGCACTTTATTTTAACGATTTTGATAATAATGTTTTGTGCGGAAGCATTCTAATTACAGAGTTGATCTGTAAACAATATGTCACGCCTCTAGTTTACAAACTTGCGGTTAGCAAATAAATAGGTTGTTTGATACATTGTGTTACATTTTATGAAGATAAGTTGAAAGATGAACTATTAGTTTATAAAATAACAGCTGTTGAATATTAAACTACTACATGAAACTATATTAAAATTTGCAGTGGCCGTTGCCTCGCATAGACGATATTTCAAGATACTTTCGGACGCAAATATTTTGATCTTCTTGACTATATAGGTACAATGTTGTACCTATAGGCATTAAAACTGCCCCTCCTTTCTTCCAGCAAGTCATGGACCTAATTATTGGGAGTATGAAATTTGATGGAAATATGGTGTACATAGATGACGTGGAGACAATGATAAAGACATGACAAAATTGAAAAGGTGAAAAAACTCCATCCAGTCAAATGTATACTTAGGTACACTCAATTACAAATATTAGGCTTCGTTGTGTCAGCACAAGAACCCCTCTCAGACACAGAAAAACTAAAAAAGTATAAGATAAACCGAGAAGCTTAACACTAAAAAAAGCGCTCGACAATTCTATGGCTTATGTAGCTTCTATCAGAGGTACATACGCGAATTCGCGGTGATAGCTGCGTCTATATCCAAAACATGGAAGGGTGAACCAGCCATGAGGAAAGGTGCTGACGGCAAAACAATAATGATAAGATGAAAAGATTATAAATTTGAGGGGGGGGAACGAGCACCATGAAGCATTTGAAAAAATTAAAGCAGATGTTAACTACAGCTCCTGTGCTAAGGCATTTTGATCCTTCTCTACCGTGCATATTACACAGGGAGGCCTCTAGCCTTAAGTTAGGAGGTTTATTATTACAAGCAAAGAATGAAGAAGAACATCCCATTGCATATTAGTCAGGTACACTCATGCCAGCAGAGAAACATTATAGCATGGGAAAAAAAGAACTTGCAGCTATCGTATATAGTGTGCGGAAATTACGTTGCTATATTTACTTACGCAAATTTAGTATGAGAACTGGTCATCATTCTTTAAGCTAATTGCGCAATCAAAACAAATTCCCAATGCTATCCCCAGTAAGTATTCTAGCTTCAAGAGTATACATATGGCATTAGTTACAAGTGGGGAAAGACACATTTAGACTGTGACTATTTGTCACGTACACCGTTACCTTATACAAAGGAAGACGAAGCGGATCTTTACGATCCAGTAGTATATACAATAATGTTAGAGGATATGGTGGAGGCTCAAAATAATGATCCCCACATAAGAAATATTCTCGAAGCAATAAAACTTAATAATAAATTACTCCAACGAAAATATCAGCGTTATGAGCTACATAAAAATGGAGTGCTATATTACAAACAAGACGGCTTTACCAAGCTTGTCGTACCTAAAGATTTAAAAGAATTTATTATGTACGAGTCACATAATGTGCCTACGTCTGGACATTTAGGATATCTGAGAACGCTGAAGCAACTCAAAGAAAGATATACATGGAAACATATGCCCCGTGATGTGGCAAGATATGTATTTAGCTGTGAAAGCTGCAACGCTAGCAAGCATAAAACAGCAAAACGAAAAGGGGAACTTATAAGTATCAAAGCAGAAAATAACTGGGATGTATTAGGAATGGACTTGTTAGGACCATTACCTAAGTCCGACGGAAAAGAGTACATAGTAGTATGTACAGATTATGTAAGCAAATACGTCTTTACCAAGGCATTGACGAGTAAGGGTACAGAAGGAATTGCAAAATTTTTGCTGAACGACGTAATTAAATACATCGGAGCTTTTAAAGCTTTATTGACCGATGGAGGACGGGAGTTCAACTAATGTCTCATGCATAATTTAATGACCATGTTAAACGAGGAACAAAGAATTTCAACCCCCTATCACAGTCGAACAAATGGACTAGTTGAAAGGGCAAACCAAAGTTTTGCTTACATGATAAGCCATTATGTACAGGGAGAACATAGCCGGTGGTCAGTTTTCCTCCCACAAGTGACACTTGCCTATAATACGAGTGATCACGCCGTGATGGGCATCAGTCCGTATCTTAAAGTTTTTAAGGAAAGACCAGTGTTGCCTCTGGATCTGATTATTGATTTAAAAATTCTTAAATTGGAACAAGTTACCAGTGAACGAACTCGAGAAGCGTTTATAGCTTCAAAAAAGAATGTAGAAGTGAAAGTAAAAACTACCGAAAGGTATAATAAGAAAGTGCGAGCTGTTAAGCTCAGCATCGGTGATACAGTGAGAAAATTTGTCCCTTTAAAAGGAGACTCGGATAAAAAGCTTTCGGGTAAGTTTTTACACCGCTTTATTGGTCCATATATTATTATTGAAGTCTTAGACAGAGACAACTATAAATCTTTGTATATCTAATCTAAATATATAACTATAGCATCTTTGTCTGGACGCCCTAAAGTCGAAATAGTCCACATAAGTAACCTCAAGAAGTACGATATTACTATCGAAGAGGATGACGGATATTTATTCGACCGAATGTTTGAATTGTGCTCTGACTGGACTTCAACAGAAACTCCAGGATTAGCTCACACTCCACCGCCCCGACGAAGTAATCAAACTCTTTCAAAAGCTTGCCCGTATTACGGATAGCATGGCAGAAGGACATACATACCCGCTAATCGTAGGGACTGAACAACCACCAATGTACTTCCGAGAATTAGTAGGAGGAGGTGAAGACCATTTCCTGCTTTTAGAAGAAGGACAAACTCTATGTGTGGGAATCTACAACAGTAAGCAAAAAACTGCATTACACTCCCGCTGTTTAACAGTAACCCCAACTGAAACTGGACTAATTAAAACAAATATAGTCCCAACAGCATTCATACAATATAAAGACGGCCCGGCAGAAGCCCCAGCCGCCTTCACAGTCGATCAATACGAATATGTACTCTTATTGGAGTACACTGAAAACACCGTACGAAAAAATGCTCGAGGAACGGTTTATGACATAACTCGCCAGCGTCCGGAAGGATTTGGCAGCTGGAACGGAGGTAGAAGAACTATCCCACATACAAAAAATGCTACATGAAGCTAGTACTTATTCTCCTGGAAAGGAAGGCAAAACAATTGTGGTGCCATACCACGAGCTACTAAAATTACATTATGAACATCGCCAGGGTAAATCTGGACGAAATCAAGACCGACCCACAACCGCCTATAGAGGACGGATAAGACAAATTTCCCCCGCAAGAGGAGGAAAATCAAGTCGTGCAAGAAGTAGGACATCGTCAAGTCCCCACGAAACTCCAGAGCCACCAGCTCCGGAGAAACAAAAAGTGAAAGAAAAAGAAATTGTGTATCCGTCAACAGTAGCAAAAGTTGCACGTGTTGATGATCAAGTGTTGCGTGAAGGATTGGAAGCCCGTGCAAGGGAAACCTTCCTATTCCAGTGTTATAAATATTGTTGGCCACGCCATAAGAATGACTGTGTTATCGCAGCATACATGCAAGTAGTGAAAACGGCCCGGGAACGGAGCCCAGATGAACATGAAATGAAAATTCTCACGCACATTGGTCGTGCAGTGATGCAGCCGGGAGCCGAAATTGTATTTGAATTGCATAAAAATGTACGCACGCCCCCGTATGGGATTGGCACTATACAATGGATGGCTCACCAACTTGTGCTCATATACGAGCGGGAAACCTTTAAGGAACCCAAACTCGAACAAACCACTACTCTACGCAATTCATGGCCGTACATACGCACAGCATTGTTAGATGACTGTTACTATGAAGAGTGCAGTGAGTGCAAGTGTCTTGAAAATTATATGTTGTGCCCAGTGCTACATGGGGATTTATATCCACTATGTAAGTCGTGTTGTCATCGGTTCGGAACTAATGAACACTACAAAGCAAGTGGGAAAACTAAGGAATAATTACCTACTTTTATAAGTACCAACAACGTATGTGCTCACTGTGTGTCTTACAAGACTACCAAGGAACATACCCAACGTTGTGTGAAGGACAAAGGAGCAAGAGTACACTGCGCCTTTTGTGGGCAGCTTCAATGTGTAGGAAAGTGTAATCTAATGGGAGCAAACCTTGACATGGAATTGCATAAGCTGGATCTACCCAAGCTTATTCCACTCAGTATTTGGGAACAACTCAGTCAATACACCGCAATGCGAGTGAAACAAGACATCCTTATACTAGCAAAAGACGGACATAAGACCGCAGAGCAAGCAGTCGTATTCCGAAAAACGGGAATGCTATGCTCAGAACTAATAAAACACAGCGAGAAATTCGTACGTATACTACACAAGAAAGAACCAACACTTCACCGTGTTGTACATAAGCTCGAGGGGGAAGAGCACAATACTCGCCACCCTCAGCTTAAACCTACAACGGAAGAGGAAAGAATGCGCATACACGAGCTCACGGGAATCGGAGGTCGTAAACAAGTCGCACACCCTGATGTACGGTCCATCTTTATAGAAGGACAAGTCAAGCCTACTATATTAGTATAGCCCGACTTAGACGAAGAAAAAGAGGATGATACAGAAATGTATGATCCTACCAGCCCTTCCATGGGACTGCAAGAAAAACAACAACAGATAACAACGGGACCAGTAATGGTACCCCAAACAGACACAGATGAAATACAAATCTTGAAAGAAATTCCTTACATGCCCATGAAACAAGTACGACCTTCTCTCAAAAGAGAAGTCGCTCCACCGCCAGCAATGGCAGGTGAAACATATGAACAAGCACAAGAGAGACTTCAAGCCTTTCTACATGAGCAAGGTATTCAGTCCTTGCCACCCTTCACTACAACAGTAGATGACAATCCAATGCAATTTCTAATGCAAACACAAGCCTTTGAAACCTACTCTGAAAATATTGCAAAGCTTATTCCACGCATGCCAGCAGGCAATGACAAAGAATATCTTACGGCTGCGTTACATCAATTAGCGGCGGAAGTCCGCAAGCGATATCAGCAGTACGAAGAATACAAAGAAAAATCTGGACCCTGGAGGAGATCCACAGAATTGTTACATTTACTGCAAACAGATAAAACAGAGACCGACGAGTCTCCAGCACAACCGCCAACGAACTTTAAGAATTTTCAAGAAGTTCCACCAACAACTACAATAATCCACATGAGAAAATCTCAATAGTGCGACCAGCAACACTACAAACAGTTAAGCAGCAACTTGTAGCAGATGTTATCATCCCACAAGAATATGCATTATCTGAGGGAGATTATTTTCCAACTGAAAAGTATGGGACATCCCTCATCAGAATCATGAAAACAATACAGACAGACCCACATAGGGCTTACTGTTTAGTGAGCACAAACACAGGACACCCGGCAACGGAGATTTATCCTGATGAATGGGTACAAACTTTTACGACAGCAATAAAAACCGCTGTACAACGAAAAAAGGAAGAAAACCCTTACCTTGCCGATTACTCAAGTCCTCAAAAGGAACAAATCCAACCATTGCCACGGCCCCAAGGAAAGGAGCCCATGACTCCACAGCAGAAGAAGCACTTCAAAGCTTGGAGGAAAAATCAGAAAAAAGAGGAAGCTCAACGAGCAGATGCGTTACGCAAAGATTTTAGTGGGGAAGAGGAATTTTCCGACAACGAGGAACTAGGCATTGATGCCATGGGGAATCCAGTAGATGGAATTCCGGTAAGTGTTCCTGCTAATTTATTAATAAATAAAATAAATGATAACAATGAGAATGAAAAAATGGAGGTGGAAGGTATCCCGGAGGGAACTCCACTGCCTCCATATGAGGATGAATTTCCTCCCCTGCAACAACAGCAAGGTGGAGAAGGAAGAAATAACGGAGTTATTCCAGTTTATTTTTTCAACCTCCTCGCTATATTGTTCCTCTGTATTGGAGGGGCAATAGCAGCACCAGTACAACCAAATAATATAACACTCAAAGCGTCTGATCTCTTTTTGACAGATGACATGCATGTGTACATGCATAAACATCCTATTAAAGACACAATAGCGACCCTTGAATGGGAACGTTTAAGTAAGAGAACATACATGGAGAAAGTCCTGTTTACGGCCTTATGCGAAGAAATGCAACTCCTTGGGAGAAATTGCTCTCCACAAAATCTCTGCGAAGAGATAGACAAACAAGCACAAACAAAACTCACACAAGCACCCAGTTCTGGAGCAGCCCTTGTGTTCGAGTGGACAAGCATGTTTTTGACTATTGCAGTCATCATGGTTGTCATAATACTATAAAATAATACTACACTATAAAAATGGTTGGCATAACATTAATCATAGCATTGGCAACCAATGGTATCCACGCGGATATCACGAGAGGAAAAGGACAAATAGATAAAGCAAACATGCAATTTTAAGCACAACAGTCAGGATTTAATATCACTGACCTAGCTAACGTGTACGAAAATGTAATTACCGTCATTTCTTTAATGGCAGTAATAAAAGTAAGTATGTTCAGTACAGTTGTTATGCTTATGTTGACTGGATTTGTAGTTTTACAACCAGCCGAAGCAATAGCAATATGGGATACAGACTTTCATCCCGTACAATTTCAAATTTTTGAGATAGGAAAATTTCATAATTTTTCCACAACTGTGGCGCCTCATGCGACCACTGCACAACTAACTTTATTAGAAACAGTTACAGGCTCACAATGAAGCACAAAGACAACTTCAAATGTTACATCAATTTGAAGAACTTCTTTCTTAGCCCTTTAAATTTTTGAGAAAGGAAGGAAGGAAAGAAATGGTGGAAGCCATTATTGAAGATGTTACACATTTGTATGGGCCGGACGATGAACCGACCCCATACAAAGTGATGAGAATTATCGTATCACTATTAATAACAATTCCGGAAGTACTTCCTGTCGTTACTCCGGAACCCACCACAACGCCAGAACCATTAGCAGACGTAAAAACGCTGCATTAAATGGATTCTGACGAACTATTTGATTACTGTAAACACCAGCTCGCTGTACAAGCAGAGCCATTGACCCAATTCTCTGGCTCAGCATCTAAAACAAAAATCTTGCAAATTGCAGTTGCTTGCATAACTAGCATTTTTGCACGAACGGAAACAGAAACACAAACAATGAACCCGCTTGTACTTTAAAATTGGGATTCAGGAGAATTAGCCGAATGGCAACCTCAGCATCTTCAACCTCGATTTTTATTATACGGGGATTGGAGATTATGGTTTGAACATGAGGAATCTCCTTGTGATTTAGACCCTTCAACTAATAGACCCACATGGTCTACACCCTTCCCAAGGGAGGTCACAAGCAGGGTATTGTCACGTCGACGAATTCGCCGCGTGCCACTCCGCCCTACATTACCACCATTATTGCAAGAATTATGAATGCTTAAATCAGCAATTCTTATGTATTGTTTTGCTTTAACTATCAAGTAATAAGTAAACAATATGAACAAAAACAAATAACAACACACAGTATAAAAGCAGAGATCATTCTTGATCCTGCATCATTTAACTGACAAACACTATCCAACCCACACCTCTCTATAAAAAACCATTCTCACACTCAGTGCAGTATGCAACTGAAACTTACTCTGTCATTGCTTATCATCGCTATGATAATGCAAACGGAACCTGATAAGGTACCCATGACTTTCAAGCGATTCATGAAGAAATACACGTTCAAAATGTTATTAGCTACAGGTCTCATTAGCAGTGAGACCTATCAAATAATCATGGCTACTAAATATCATGAAGTCAATTTCAACTATCCCGACTTCCCCAAGTTATTGGAGGAAGCTGGAATAAAAGCCAACGATAACTTCAATTGGAAAGACTTGCTGCAAGAGGAGGTTCAGTCTTCCTCTTTGTGCTCGTTAAACTTTTACGAGGACCATTAAGTCAATACTTTGTACGACAACAGCTACACCAGCAACGAAATGGTTATCCTCATTGCTAATTGCAAACATTGTCACAACCACAACCTATATCTATACATGTGGAAAGTGACAAGAAGCCCTCGGCTTCTACTTCTAAACACACAATTCCTCTGCTTACACATATGTAGGTACAGAGTCGTAAGACATACATGATCTTACACATATAACTGTTAAGTATATATGCCTTATATAATTGAAATTAATCCGTATCCTTTATTTTTAGAAATTCGGGGTCATATTCTTACCCCAGGATGGGAGTGTTGAGGATGGTTCGACAGGTGCGCTTGGCGACACCTGCAACACTTAAAATCAATTAATAAATGCATAAATTATGTGGTATGCCACCTGGCATACGTGAGTAAGCTGTGTTGAGCTCAGCTCCATAGTTCAGTAACTCCATGATTGTGCAAAGTCATGTCCGGAATTGAGCCATCAAATTCCAGGACAACGTGGCGATGATTCCCAACCGGAAATCATTTAGCTACGATTAACAAATTCTTTTATTCAAGTAGGATCTAATAATTAATCATGCAAATTAATAATGTGGAATAAAAGAGTCAGTACCACGCTGACAGAGATACCAATAAGTCATATCGAAGTTGTGTTCAATTTATTAAGCATAAAATAGCATGTTCACATAAACTCACAAGTACAGAAATAAGAATCGCATACACACAGAATACATATATTACAGTGTTTTTAAATTCAAATATATATATTATTTGTTTCAATTTCCATATATAGTAATTGCCAATGCAAATTACACGTTTCAATGTTAAAGTTATTTTATATTAAACTAGTTTGATTTTTTAATTTTGTGGTGGTTCGCGTGTTTTTATTTAGTAATTGTTAATTTTATTCTGAAATTAATTGGTTGTTCTTTTGTAAACTTCCATTATGTTACGGTGACAGCACCAACACCAATGTAAGTTGCTGACATTATTTGCAATACGTTTGTTCGGTTTCACACTATTGATTTATGTTATTGAAGTATTCATTTAGACCAACGCGGAAACGTCCAAATAATCTCTAGTCGAATTGCTGTGACTTAAATTTGCCACCGAATTGGTTAAGTGTTGGTTATGCAAGAAGTACCACTCACCGAGTTTTTCTTTTAGAAAGTAAGTTTTTAAATTCAAATATATATATTATTTGTTTCAATTTCCATATATAGTAATTGCCAATGCAAATTACACATTTCAATGTTAAAGTTATTTTATATTAAACTAGTGTGATTTTTTAATTTTGTGGTGGTTCTCGTGTTTTTATTCAGTAATTGTTAATTTTATTCTGAAATTAATTGGTTGTTTTTTTGTGAACTTGCAATATGTAATAGTGACGGAACCAAGTGTTGCAAACATTTTTTTATTAAATTGCAGTAAACAATCACAAAGAACTGCTCTTTTTTTGATTTTTTCTCTGCAGTTTGCAGTTTTCGCTTGGAGCGCCAACGCTACTGCAAATGGAACGCGCCGTACTGGCAAGCTGCCGAGATTTGATGATATCAGTGTTCATTTCATCCATTTTTGGTTTTGTGAAAACAGTTTTCAACTTTTCATTGATAAGAAAAAACAGAATGGACAATGCATTTTTTGAATTCCTGCCGCTTTGGAGATTCGTTCGACCTTATAAGTCTGGTAAAGTGTTATATTTCGTGGTCCCACGAATGAATTGTAATTTGACCGTAGTGGAAGCCGATACCTTCAGACTGATGGCCAAAATTTACGGACGTACATGTAGACTGGAATACATAGGAGCCGACATTGCTTTTATAACGTACATAAAAAAGACGGCCGTGGAACCGGTGTTTATCATACTGAGCAAGAATAGAGAATGGAAGAACATTTATCCAGCGATTGGATGCTGTGGACATTTTCAGAGTTTTACAGAGGAACATTTCCTCACGCCAACTACCAGTCTAACCCACAAGTCCAACATTATAAAGCAGATTTTGATTGAAGTGTTATAGTTGACCTTACCGAGGAGGACCAACTCCTCGGCCAAACTCCCAAAATAAGTAATCCCAACAAGATTACGTAATCAGGAATGAAGTCAATGAACTGATTACATCACTACAGGAATGTGACAGATCACTTCCGTGGTAAGTAGAACATTCGCAAATAGCGGATGTGTGTTACGCAACTAGTAACACAAGTATAAAAACATTTTCTTTATCATTTTTATTTAATTTGCAAATATTTTCATTTCAATTAATAAAAAACTAACTTTCCAAATTAATATTCATAAAATAAAAGAGCCAGTCTTCGCTGGCGTGTTTATCAGTCAACATCTCTGAGTTATCATACAATTTATTTATTCGCATCAACCATATAAGTTCATATACCTACATTAATAGAAGAATTAAGAACCCATAAAGGGCATACAGAAACGTAACTAGTTTAGGTACAAAACAAACTGTTGCAGAAGTACATACAACTTGATTATTAAACCACTCTTACTGCCAAGTTGAATCCTTACTAAATTATTTATTATAACTATTATTATTGTCAGTATTAGTCGAGTATTATTGTCAGTATGTATTTGCATGGTTAATGGTTTAGTGTGTCACTCAGCTAGTGTGTAAATGCTGAGATGACACTTTGAGTTTCTTCGCGAGTCTCAAGGAATCTTTTTATGTAACCAGTGCTTTTTCATGTACTTGGGTAATTTTATGCATTACTCCTTATTAGAGATGCAGCATGCTCGTGCATGCAATGTGTAAACATTGGGACGCAAGTCCTCTCGTTCATTATTATATAATGCACGGTTCGAGATTTCTGGCCTCAGACTGTCTCGCACCGTTCTGTCGTAAAGTTCACTCTTGGACTTCAAATCCTTGTGTACTTTTCACTTTCCACCTGCGTGTGGAACATTTAATTATTTTGCGTGTTTTAAATCTTTATAATTAATTTGATTTTTATTTTATTTGGAATAGAGCGTTCAAGCTCGTGACTTCGTTTTAATTTCATTGTATTAGTTTTGCAATTTATTATTATATCATTTGAATGTGTTTTGATATACAATTATTTGAAAATGTCTTTAGTTCTCATTTTGTAATTTTATTACCATCTTAATTCATCAAACATCTATGTACAGGAATACATAATAACATTATTTTCATTTTTGAATACATTAAACGTCATTGTTAACTATATGGGTAACGTCTGGGGAATTATGTCACAGTTATCGTGCAGGCCATAAAGTATCACGAAGCGAAGATTTTTTCTGGTTTCTGCATACTGTACAAACGATAGGTCAAAAGCCACAATTTAATTTTGTTCCCACATAATTCCCCGAAAAAGATTTAGAAATTGTGTGCCTGCCATTCTGGGACTGTCCCCGCCATTCCGGGACATATCATAGGCCTAATTTGTGGGCGCATCATTCAACCCTGAGCAGCTAACCATCGTTATGAATAGACAATTCAATTTTTTGCATTTTTTTGGCTTCAGATTTCGCAATTTTTTTTTTGATTTCGCAATTTCGTAAATGCGTTATAATAATAATATAAAATGGCTTTGCTTTATATTTTGTTAAGTTTCATGCCAAATAATGTCGACAGGACAAGTGTAATGACCAAGAAAATTATTCTGAATCATAAATTGTGAAAATTTGCGAACGTGTTTTTTGCGTTTGCTTTATATCTTCTGCCTGCGCGTTTTACAATCCAAGATAAACGCCAACGCCTCTAAATAAACGATCGTTGACCGTACATCCGACGACAAAATACATATCTCAAGAATGTAGTACCTAGCAGCCATAGTTGTTTTAAAGTTCACAATTGTGATACTGGATTGGGTTATGTGTAGTTTAAAATATTTATATAAAATAATGTTTTTACGTTAATTTATAAATATTTCCTGGGTTTGCTTGTGACTTGTTGGTTGAAATATGTCGACATCGATTATTTTCATATTTAGATTTTAAAAATCTAAACTGCTGATTATATTAGTAGTAGCAAACGTAAACGTAAAGCAAAACGATTTCATCTAAATATTTACACGTAATTTAAGGCTAATAAAAAGTATGTCAATCGTTGTCAGCATCGATTTGTTTGCTTCAAAGTTTAAAATTAAAAACTGTTTATTGTAATAGGTGTACAAAATGAGTGTTTTATTTTAAAAAACTGAAATGCGCAGAAATTGGACAATCGTCATCTTAAAAAGTCATGCACTTATGCAACAGCAACATTACAAATTGCATGGCTTAGTTTAATAATTGAACGTAAAATTGACTCCTCGAATATTATTTCGAAATATTATATTTTAAACGTTCCATTATGTACCAAAACATATACAAAATTGTTGAATATGAGCGACATTTTTAGCATATTTTTGAAATATTATTCAAAATTTTCAATTTTGCAGCAAATAATCTCATTTCGCAAATTTCGCAAATTATTTATTCAGTTTTTAACTGTATTCATGTTGGGAATCAAGTGTACCTACATACTTATAAGCCAAAATCATTATTGCATTTGTCGCAATTTTCGCAGATTGAGTTGCCTAGTTATGAAACTGAAAAAATTCGGTATCAAATGTTTAGCCCAGAACTGTCCAAAATACATGGTATTGTAAATACATGTATTCAAAATAAATTTTCTGTTTTGACCATTGTTAATTTTAAAATGTATTTTGACACTGATCGATTTTAAAATGCATTTTGTAATTTGTATTTTGAGCCTCAAATCACTTTAGTCATCATTGCTATTTGTCGACGCATTAAATTACAAATTTACAACCGTTTTTAAAGCCAATTTTAAGGGCATTAAACGAAATTCGGACGTTTTGTCTTAAATGTATATTTTGCATGTATTCAAGGGCTTAAGTATTTTGAATTTCCTTGGGAAAAATTGTATTTTGTAACTTGTATTTTCATGAAATGGGAAATGTATTTCGTAGTTTGTAATTTTTATTTTCGTGACATGGGAAATGTATTTTGTAACTTGCATTTTTCTTTCCTTAGAAATGTATTTTGTAATTTGTATTTTGAGTGCATGTATTTTGGAAAGCTCTGGTAGCTACTGACGAGTAAAACTATTGGATTAGTTACACATTCTTGTATCCGGGATCCATAACAAAATTACTGAAAATTGTGCCCGTAGGTTACAAAAATTGTACCCCTCTTTCCAAGCAAAGGTGCCTTTTTTGGTAAAAATGTTACACAGTAGGTTGACTTAAAATATCCTCTGAGTAAGGTCCTTCAAATTAGCTCGATTTAATGCAGCTTATAACGAAACAACCAATTGTAGTTTAATTTAACCTATAATATAAGTCCACTTTAATTCAGAATTGAATGGAAAAGGGGCGAATTAACACTAAAAGCATATACATAACCGCTATCAATGATAATGTAAATTCTTCTTTGCTCTTTGTGATATTACTGATGAAGCATATCCCGCAACAGTTTCTTGAGCATATTGTTGCTTTTATTGCTATCTGGTGATTGCTTCTTGTTATGAATATCCATATAAAATGAATGTTGCTGAGACCATGAGAAAGATAAACTTAAAATATGATTTTAAAATTAGAGGAGCTTTGTTATGTCTTATCAGGTTGTCTTGCAACTTGATTGTTTTAAAATATTTTGCCCATTTATTTTTTGTTTATGTATATATTTTTGTTGTATTTAAAAATTTTATTTTTAGATTAATATTTATGTTTTATTTTAATACTAAAATATTGTCTTTATTTATTTTTTAGATTAGTATTTATGTTTTATTTTAATACTAAAATCATCTTTATTTATTTTTTATTTAAAATTTTGAAATTGATATTTGCTTAATATTTTGTATTTATTTTATTCATATTTATTTTAATTTTAAATTTATGTGCAATAATTATTTATTATTTAGAATACTTTTAGTACTAAAACAACTAGTATATTAATATTGAATGTGCCTACTGTGTCTATTATGTGTTTGTATGAAACATAAAATTTATAGAACACTAGAGATTCAAAGTATGTTTATATGTTAGTACACATACGTATACGCTCAATTAATTGTAAGTTGAAAAGCTAGCTAATAACACAACAGCAAGGTTCATCCTTATTATCGTTAGTACCGTCAGTGGATCCAAAATGCAAGGCTTTGTCAAACGCTTCAGCTACTCCAATACCGAGTTTGGCAGAACATTCTATATAACCACAGGCCTGGATTGTCTGCATGAGTTTCATTCCTTGGAAATGCAGGATTGCCTTTGCGGACCTCTGACGCTGATCTAATTTTGTACCTGCAATAGTTGCACAATGCACATGAATGTTATGGGGTAAACTTTTAATTCAATTCATATATCATGTATATAAATATTATAAATACATATTGTGTGAGTAAAGAGAATAAAAATTAGACATACCCACTAACACAATTTTGGCTTTTGGGCAAAGCTTAATCACTTCAGGAATCCATTTATCAGTCACGTTAAGAAATGAATCTTCTTTGTTGATAGCGAAGCACATTAGAAAGCAGTCAGTTCTCTATTGTTTCATATAAAATATATTCATATTTTATCTTCTTTGCAGTGTGTATCCCTTTCGGCGTTCAATAAAAATTTTAAAAAAATTTTAAAATCACAGTTCATTAATACCTGAAGAAGAGCCGGAGTCACGCTACTTCTACAGCAAGCTCCGCCAGTGTCCAGAATATTCAGCTTATATTCTACTCCGTTGAATGCCCTTTTTAGCATGTGCATCTGAAATCTACACAAATAATATTTGCACTGGAAATTAGAGATGCAATTATTATGATTTTATTTGTATTTCATACTTTTAGAAATCAATTTATTTCATCTCAGTTAGATTGTAACTATGGATTATTGTAATTAAATAATTTTACCAAAGTTGAATAATGCTATTAATTTCAAACTTCTACAGTTTTAATGCTAGAGTTAAAAGGGGTTTAAAAAACTTATATAACACTTCGTAAACAGCCGTTTCAGGGTAAAACATCTCTTAATTACATATTATGTATTAGCTAATAAACAAATATTTTTTAAAATTTATTTTGCATTATTATACCCTGTCTGTAGTGTAGTCTACATAAGGTTACTTCTGTAACTTACATCTCCTTGTGGAAACTATTTCTTTCATGCTAAAATCGTTATTGGGGCACTTTGCGAAACTACCTTTGGAATTTTTTTGAATTTGTAATTATGTATATGGTTTGTTCATTATTTGAATTTTATATTTACTTTGTATTTAATATTTTAATGTTTATTATTTTGTAAATATTTAGGATTCATTTAGGATTTATTTAGGATTTATTTAGGAATTATTTAGGATTTATTTAGGATGTATTTAGGATTTATTAAGGATTTATTTAGGATTTATTTAGGATTTATTTAGGATTTATTTAGGATGTATTAGGATTTATTTAGGATTTATTTAGGATTTATTTAGGATTTATTTAGGATGTATTTAGGATTTATTTAGGATGTATTTAGGATTTATTTAGGATTTATTTAGGATTTATTTAGGATGTATTTAGGATTTATTTAGGATTTATTTAGGATTTATTTAGGATTTATTTAGGATTTATTTACGATTTATTTACGATTTATTTAGGATTTATTTAGCACAAATATATCAGCATTAGTAATTATTAATTTATTTACACACCATTTGTCTTTTTCGCTCAGATACTTTTTATTTTCCTAACGTTAATAAAGCGTGTCAAATAAATTCACGTAAAACCAAATACATAAAATGGATAATTTCCTATCGCTTTGCTTCTACCTCTACAACTAATAATTAAATATTATATTTTACACATATGTACACTTACATTGTTGGGACCGATGATTGAGAAAACTCCTTTCCGAGTAACGACTCTACTAGCGCAGTTTTCCCCACGAATCCATCTCCAATCAAAGAAATATGAATTTCTGGGACTTCTTTTCTTGAACCCAATTTAGCCGTGCCCATTACAGTCAACATTTAAATTTAAAAAATTAACAGTCTACAGCCGCAATGCTTGTTTAGTTTTCTTAACGCCAACAAACGTTTTCACTACGGCCTTGTCCACAATTGTTTACGCACCTTCATGTGTAATTATATGAAAGTCGTAATTAATTCCACATTTCCACAATTATGGAAGGAAATACAGATCTGCACAAGAAATCTGTACATACAACTCAAAAATCAAGTCAAGTGGCACGAGTGGAACAATGTTGTTAGAGCTGGCTATATGTACAATGTATACGTATGTAATTACTATTTAAGAATACTGTTATCATTGAGAATATTTTTAGAAGACCGATTTCTTATTTATACTGTGCTATCATTTGACGACTGTCGACTTGTAAGTCAGCGATGACGACGTTGACTCAAGTGTTTATAGTGCTTTGTCAGCAGCTGCTCTGATGCTTTGAGGAATATTAACGAGCACGTTGGGTTAATGGAGTGCGGAATAATGTTTCACTTTTGTATTTAGTATTGTGCGTTGTTACATATTCCGCTGAATTTTATTAACGCATATACAGATAATAATATTCTATTCGAAGAAACTAAATGTCAAATAAGAATGTGTCACCACCAATATAACTTCACCACTGTACATACATAAACGGGGAAACTAATACTTCCAAGGAGCTTGACAAACTTGAGGATTAAATATCATTCCAGCAATCTTATGAGTAATGATTAAGCTCACATTGTATATCGTCGGTGGAGATGCAAAGTGGGCTATCTCCATGTGCGTGTTCCTGCAAGGTGGGACATGCACCACCATGTTAAATGCAAGATTAGATAACTACTTGCATGGTAAATAGCCCATCTTTTCAATTGACATTTGAATGAAAGCCCTGCTGTTTTACGTTTTCAATGCAATATAAACGGGTATCCCAACTTGCATGATGGTGGATATCTCATCTTGCATTTAGATATTAATGGATATATTCCACGTCCACATTCCATCTCCACCAACGATTTGTGATGCATCAACTTTTCAGTTGTAAATGCTCTCGTCTGCATTTTCAACAAATACATACAAAAAGTCGTATAATCATGTACAAATATATTAAATTTCCCGTTTTACCACCGACCGTAACAAATCCTTGAGAATCTGCTGTGTCAATTATAAATTATTTATAGGATTTTGTTTCCTTGAGTTATGTCAACGAAACTTGACTGCATACAAAAATTTAAAAATTATTCGGTATAATTTTCTGAATATTAATTTTCAAATATTTTTCGAAGCTAAATTACAGAATTTTCCCGATACGTGACCAAATTCTTACTAAACGGTTATGCGTTTTCGGTGAATTTTGGTCGTCATCCCTTTTTTCAAAAAAAAATCCTTATTTATAAATGTTAATGAAAGATGTGTGTTTCGGATTCTAATTTATTATTTTTAGGAATTTCCAGAATCATGATCAATTATTATACATACGTTTATGTTTTTGAAATAATGAAAAAAGAGGTAATTATGTGAAATGTGTGTTTATTATTAAAAGAAATGTTCATTTATTTTAAATAGCGTTAAATGCGTTAGTTTGTGCTTAACTAAAATAAATACATGTAGTGTAAATAAAAATTTGTGTATTTACATTAATTAATTCTCAGCTGTTGCAAGTGCAAGGGCTCTACTGCAGAAATTAGAAATGCAATGAAATCTCCAAGGCAAGAACAACTGGCGAATTCAAGTGGTTTGCATGTTTCTTAAGATGCGACCAATGTTATTTATGAATTATTATCATGTAGTCCCATAAATAGAATCCCTGCATTTTCCAACACGTTTGTCATTAAATGCCCTTAAGAGGATTTCAACCTTGTTTACATACAAGAGCTATAATAATGAATTTAGTGAGTAGTTTATTTTAATTATGTTAAATTTTTTAAGTATTTAGTAGTTTAACATAATAATAATTTTAGGAAATTGTGCAGCAGCATTTTGCATTTGTTTTTCCATGATTTGAATGTATACAAGAAAGGATGGCTTGATGAAACACATAAGGGACGTTTTCTCCAGTCTTGGCTGAACATTCCATGTAGGAGAATACATTTTTCGATTTTATATCTTTGACTAGCTCCCGCCGGTAGAGATGCGGTACGATTGACGCCCTGGAAGGCAATTCACTCTCCAGATCTAATTTGGTTCCTGTTTAAAAAAATATTAATAAAAATCATGGCTCATTTAATATAATTATTATAAAATACGGTGAAAAGAGTGCAATTGTTTAAAATTAAATGTCTTACCAACCAAAACTACGCTGGCATTAGCAGCACAGCAGGCGGCATCTGGCAGCCATTTTCTCCAAACGTTGTGAAATGACCCTTCGTCGTTGATGGCGTAGCAGATTATAAAACAATTAGCCTGTAACAGTCAACAAACATTATAGTCAATAGTTAATTAAGGGAAGTATTTATATTTATGCGAAAATAATTGGAATAAAAAATACGTTTTTCCTTAATTTCAGCAGTATTTATTAGTAGTAGCTTAAACAGAATACAGATTTTTTTTCTAAATTACGTTCACAGCCTTATTGAAAAATTTGTAATTATGTTTTGTAAATTTAATCATTTTTTAAAATAAGTGTTTGTGTCTGTAGCATTTACTTAAATTTTAAAAGATTATATGACTGCTTTTTGGATTTCTTGTGTTGTGTCGTTGTGTGTGAATCCTTACTATATTAATATTTTTACATTCCGGTCACGCTGTTCTGTGTACAGCATCTCCTCCTAAACCACTAATCCG
>JAQGAK010002043.1:0-23769 GCA_034696945.1 Lipothrix lubbocki
AAACAAAGTAGATTTTAATAATTTTTTCTAAATTTTTAGCGCATGTGTTGTAGATGCAGGACGTTACACTACCATCAAGAAGAGATTAGTATATTGATCCCCCAACGTGGGTTGTATTAGCGGCTTGTACGTTTCAGTTTTCAGCCCATGGATTTCAGGTTTTAGCTTTAAGTTTCAATGTCCTGGTTGTGTCAATGTATGTTCATCGTATTACACTGGCTCTGCATATTTTGAAGTAAGTAAATATATTCTCATATAATAATTCAATTTATTATAATTTTAGATTATGAAAGTTAAAACGCAAAAGAAGAATTTACTATGTCGGTTCAAATAAATATTCTGCACAGTCTTGTCATATTTACATTTTGTTACAGAAATCAAAAAATACCCAGCGGGATACGTAACCAAACGATAATAATAACTTGCTACGACAGGCTTGCAATACTGCAAAAGAATTTCAATGCAATTTTCGGCTGGTGGGTTCTTTGCATAAATATTTTGCTTCTGGTTCTCGTAATTGGAAATTGCTTCATGGCGGTGATATTTCCAACTGTGAGTGAGGGCGACAGTAAATGTTGTCCCGCTCACCGTCCTGTTCCTCCAGCTTTTCAAAATGATGGGAGGGTTACATGCGCTTTCTGTAGATGTACTTGAGTTTTGGAAGCAATCAAGCAGGTGTAAACACCTATTAATCAAAAAGAGAATAAGGGCTCAGAGACCATTGCCTGTGTCCGTTGGACCATTCCACTACGCTGACAACGGTCTTGTCCTAACTATTGTGGACATGATATCCGTCAACTCGGCTAATGTGATTCTAACATTTCGCTTTTAGTAAATACATACATTGTGCTTTACATAGAAATAAGCAATGCTGGAAGTAAATCTAATGATGGAGGTCGGCTATACTAGTGAAATATATATTTACATTAAAAAGTATTGCATAGTATGTTGTATTATATTGTCTACTGTCTGTACTGTTTATAGATCCATGCCATGCTGATCTTTAGAATTACTGATTATGTGTAATAAGAAGTAGCTAAGCTACCGGTAGATCAGAACATAACAATTATTATATTATTAACCTAGTATTATTAAGCTCGCGGTAGTAAAAAAGCTTGTCATATTTAAACCACGTAAAAACCAATTTAAAAATGGATATTATATCAATTATTTATACTAAATCTGCATATGGCATCGTTCATTGAGCAAAACGCAAAGCTCTGCCTCTAAAAAACGATAAACTCTAAATAGCGGTAACTTCATTTTGCAATTTTGTACTTTCGTATCATTGGTATGGTTCATTCCGATCATTTCATTGATACGTTTTGTTGATCACAAGTCAGTTGTCTAGAAACCAGTTTAATTAAAGTTCTGCCTTCTATTAGTCAGTACAAAATATGACTGCTCCCCCCAAGTTTGCATGTGTATTTTGGTAAGAAACTCGAATTTATCGGCGATCCAGGTGTATTTTTCGAAACACAGAATTATAAAAAGGTGTTTTAAAGTAAAAAGGGTTTAGTAAGGACTATTCCTGTAAACTTTGATTAATAAAACTAATATTAATAATAAATAAAATTAAACAATAATATACGTAAAACATACCCACGAATATTCCTATAATGTGCACAGAATATAATTTAAAAAACTAATAACATTAATAATGAGATACTATGTTAAGCCACATTATTGTTAAGTATATAATAGTGGATCATTAAGTAGTTACAGCTAAATATTGGGTAGTGAGAACTAAATTAACACCTATTACATACAATACAATACTAACATAGAATAATACTATTCTTAACGGCTGCTAAATAATTTAAGTCTTGAGTAAGTTCCAATCAGCCTCACGAAGATTGAAGAGTTGTCATTTGAAAGCTTGCAATTTAATGTGAATAAATTTTTTAATTATTGCTAATTAACTACGTAAGCCCAGAGAAATGGAAAATAATAAGTCTTGAGTAGTTAATTATAATATTTTGTTATGAAATTTGGCTTCGAAAGTTGGAATGGGTTTGGAGATTTATAAGTTTAGTAATAGCTGTGTACACACTCTCCAGCAAAATGCATTGGAAGTAGTTCAGCCGCTACTTCATTTGAGTTCTGATAATACCATACACTAAAATTTCTCGTTTATACTAATATAACACGTAAATTAAAAAAAACTAATATTTCTAATGTGATATAATAATTAAACCGAAAATACTATCCCGGTTCTTCTCCGTACTACTCGTAAGTCCTTAAGAATAAATTCCATACAACTGAAGCTTTTAGGATAAACGATTCCAAACGAGCAACCTAACCATGAAAACATCAAAAGTCCTTTCCTGGTTTATCGTACTTGTTACGATTGTTTGCGCTATTGGTTCTCTCCCTTTTGGATGGAATTTTAAAGAACGGCGCTTCTACGCCAGCAAGTCACGCATCAGATGGTGCTTTCTGTACTTCCGGTTGGGAACTACTTACCTTCTTGTAGCGTTTTACATCTGGCAGAGCGTCATAGTTACCCAACGTACTGACATTTCCTTCTTGGCAAAATTCAACTTGGTGTACTTTTCAATCACTTGTAGCTCGTGTTTCGTTAATCAGTACACAATTGTGGTATACCGAAAGATGATATGCTCTCTTCTCTCTGAAATGTTTAAAGTTTTGGACGATTTCCAGAGTAAGCGCAATCCGTCATTGACCAACAGGATTACATTTACTAAAAAACATATTGTTATTGATACCTTTAGAAATAATAATCAAATACTAAACAAATAAAATCCTTGCTTTGTGTTGTTCCTGATTTAGACAAATTTGGCATATATGACTTACACAAGGCCAGTCATTCGAGGAAATCTACGTTCATCATGATGAACTACGGCATGGTAACGATTTTTATGCTGACGACCGTTCTGATTGGAGTTATGACCAAACCAAGTGCACCAATATTTGTTACTTCTCTGTACGAACAGAACCCTCCACTCGGGATCAAAATAGCAGCCTGTGTTTTTCATTTTCTATCACATGGCGTTATAGTTGTTGGGCTAAATTTCAACATTTTAATTGTAGCAGTTTACATTTATCACTTTGAAGAGGCCTTGCATATTCTTAAGTAAGATTTCATCTTCATTCATACATGTAATGTACGTTAGTATTTACATTGTTTATAAATATATTCTCCTTTCTTATAAACTATTCAGACTGCAAACCAATCTAACTAGAAGAACATTGAATGACATCATACGATCGCACGCTAAACTCCATGTTCTTCAAACCAATTTTAACACCACATTTGGGCACTGGGTTCTTGGTGCAGAAGTATTGCTTCTCTGCCTGGTGATAATGAACTGTTTCATGGCAGTTGTATTTCATACTGTTCGAGGGATGGTGAATGCGGTCATTTGCACGTTTGTGTTTCTTCAATTGTACCAATTGCTCGGCGAAGTGTTTGAAGTATCTCATGACTTGTTGACACGTTGGAGGCAAAAGTTCTACGGTAAGGACTATAAATGGGCTAGAAAGTCGGTAATTGCGTTTAAACCGATGTCGGTGGCGATTGGATCGTTCTACTTTGCCGACAGAAGTCTAATGCTGACGATTCTTGACATGATTTCGGCGAATTCAGCAAACCTCATTCTAACATTTCGGGTTTAATATTTGTGCATACTAAGCATCACCAGCCCCATAGGTTGCTCATTTTAAAATATTTACTGATTCTACAAATAAATATTCCAAATACTGACGCATTGAGTATACCATCCACTTATATAAAAAGCCTTGATGCTTGATGCATGACATTTATCTGAAATATTATACAAGGGTATTTATCCCTTTTTCAATTTTTGACATTATTCATACAGACACATCTATTCTTCATGGATCCGTAATTTCTAGTCACACACTAAATCCTGACCTGCTTCAATATTCATAAAAATAAACAAATTACCCAGGGGAAATCGTTGGTTATTTCTGTTTGATGTATGCCAGTATTTAATAACCTTCGGCACGCGATAGTTGCCTCACTTATTTATATTTAGTTTTAACCCTGATGTACGCTGTTGTAGGACATGTTGCCCAAGTGCATTAGTAGTGTTAGACAACATTGAAGTTGACAGTATGAGTAGAGCGGTGTGGTTAAATTAATTTGCTTAGCCTAGAAATGATAAATAGTAATCATCAATATTACATTATGTATGTGTCGTGCAAATGTACCTTTGTAAGTGAATCATGCACTGTTGCACTGGGGCATCCAAAAGAAGGAGAGTTGAAATCTGAAACTGTCGTAGTTAGAATTATAGGACTTATAATACCAAACTATTTACTATAATACTCAAATACCATACTATCAATTATTCACCGGACAGTTACACGTTTAGGTAAAACGTGATTACAGTTGCCATTCGAGTATGGTTCTACAAATAATAAGGTTCTACAAAAATTCTAAATAATGTGATCAGGACGTCCCGTCCCGTGTTCCGGGGGCGAAACTCTGGACGGGACAACTTTGCTACAAATTTTCCCGATGTAGATTCGGGGCGAAACCAGGGCAATAATTTTGTACCGAAGAATTACGAGACAGAACAAAATCGATGTCGGAACACAAATTTTGGACCCGGTGGAAGCCTTATACAACTAAACTAATAAATGGATTATATGGTCGGCGAAGTATCTGAAAGTACCAACTGCACCACGTGCCAGTGTCTTAAAGTACCAACGCGGGAACGTTCAAAATTCTAAAGTCAAAAAGTACCACAAATGTTTAAGCGCAGAGTTCTGATTTTGGTATGTTTAGACATTAGTGCAAAGAGGCTTTTGGTACATTAAGACATTAGCCACGCGTGCAGCTGGTACTGTCAGATTCTTAGCTGACGATATCTTGATATCTAAACGTTGTATACCTATTCTTCAGGTCACCAGCAACATCCGTTTTGAAATCGGCGCAAAATCGGATGAATAGTTTTTTTACAATAAATGTCAAAACGTTGTGAATTTTATATGCCGCGTATTATGATAATATTATTATCATTATTAATAAACAAACAAATTTCGTTCCCCATCCCCACATTCCAATCCTGGCAGCTGGGCGTTGACACAGCCCCTTCGCGCAAGCATGAAATTATCGGGAAGCAATGATTTTTGACAAAGCGTTCATTGTTTAAACGGTGTGAAGTAATAAGCATCATAATGAATAGCAATCCTATTTGTCATGTAACAACCAAATTCATGCTGATTTAGTCATTCAGAAATGGTGACAAACTGCGCGGGTTCGTAGGGTTCACATTTAAAGGTTACGGCCTCACTATACTAACTGCAGAACCGCTTTGATATGCCATCGTTGTTACATAATAATATGTGTAGAAATTGTTGTAGTCATGCAAAATGCCAATATGGCGCATGGGTATAGTTTTACTTGAGAAAGGGGAAAGGTTTTTATGTCTTGCGCATCCAGAGTAAAAGTAGAATCGGGTACGTTTAATGTGGGGAACAAATTGTAGTTACAGCGACCATACTACCCCGGACAAATTCTGTAAGAACCGATTTCAAAATGGCTTGCATATTACATATGCTGGGCTATAAAAACATATTACCTCTAAAAATTCCAAACACGTAACTCTCGTACATCAGAAAATGCTTACTTATTAGTACTTGTAGGTGAACATAGGAGGATAAATTGTATAATTTAGATAGTTAATTCAGAACACATCGGTGACGTAAGAGCGATTTTGCATAACAATAGGGTAAGGTGATTTTATCCATCAGTTAATTTGGTAAATTACCGAGTATTAGTCATAACATTTCTTCAATAATTATACTCCATCCCTCTGTAAAATTGATTCCTTCTTGATAGGTATTAATGGATGTTTGTGGTGATGATCATCACAACAAACATCCATTAACGTCAATCAAGAAGAAATCAATTAGTCATGTCATATAATGGTATTTTGTTAAGTTGCCCAACATTATAAAAGTGAGAGATATTAAAGTTCGATGTGTTAGATTCGTAAATAAGTACGGAGCATATATGTTGCAATATTATTTACCGGAGTATTGTATGCATAGTAATTCACGGTTATTAGATGTTTCATCCAGTAATGTAATTATGAGGGAAATGTGTTATTATTTTAAGTACAGCGTCGTCAGTAGCCTTTGCAATTTTCGTTACTCATTGTTTCCGCCCATGTTTGGCTTAAACTAAGCAATAGTCTTTTAGAGAATTCATTTCTGAACCAATCGTTATTTTTAGTTTTCCAGGAGGACCACCGGTACGGATTTTGTGAGCAATTTGAAAATAAATGTTTAACATTTACTTAATCCTGCTAATTTAAAAAAATTGTTTTAACGTTCATATTTTCTGCAATTATTGACGGATTTTAATACGGTTTGGTTTGCAACTCTTTACCGGAATCTTAGATTAAAGAAATTTAATTTAATTAATTTAATAAAAACAAATTGTGTGTTCCTAAAACGTCGGGCGCAATGAATACAGAACACGCAGGACACACGAAAAACGTTCCACAACGACTCGTCAACTATTGGAATAGTTATAATATTTAATTATAAAATTGCGTTATGAAATTGTTTCCAAATTCAATGTCTGTGGGGACAAGGTAATGGTTGTAGACACATGTTTTCTTACGGTACGGATATATAGTTTGACGTAACAGCCCGCTGTGGTTTAAGCAACTATTTAGTAAAGAATATCTCTTTCCGTTCTCAGCTCTATGTTAACGAATTTACTGATCAATTGACTTAAAAATATAAACATATGTATATAAGAGCTTCAACAAATCGTACAACAAACAATTTGTAATAGCGTTAATTCAGCCGCTACTTTCATTTGAGCTGCTATAATATGGTTACCGATAATACGATACACTAAAATTCTTATTGTATGTATGGTAATAACACCGGAACTAACTTTTATTGATTTCGTCTTGATTGGCGTTAATGGATTGTTTGTTTGTGATCTTCACGCAATCACAACAATCATCCATTAACGCCAATCAAGATGAAATCAATTTCACAGATGGATAGAGAAGAATTAATGAACATGTCATATTTCTCCGATGAAATAATATTTCGTAAACAAATACTGTCTCGGGTCTCCATACTACCCGTAAGCACTTCCAGCCATCCGGAGCTTTCATGGATACCCATTGCAAACGAGCAACCTAACCATGAAAAGGTCAAACGTGCTTTCGTGGTTTATCGTACTTGTTACGATTGTCTGCGCTATTGGTTCCCTCCCTTTTGGGTGGAATTTTAAAGAACGTCGCTTCTACGCCAGTAAGTCACGCATCAGATGGAGCTTTCTGTACTTCCGGTTGGGAACTACGTACCTCCTTCAAGTGCTTTACATCTGCCAGAGCTACAGAATTACCAAACGGGATGACGTGTCCTTCTTGGCAAAATTCAACTTGGTGTACTTTACAATCGCTTGTATATTATTTATCACTAATCAGTACACAATTGTGGGTTATCGAAAGATGATATGCTCTCTTCTTTCTGAAATGTTTAAAGTTTTGGACGATTTCCAGAGTAAGCGCAATCCGTTAATTACCAAAAAAAAATTACATTTACTGAAACCTCATTGATAAAAGCATTATAAATAAGATAGGCCAATAAGGTCTCAAAAATTGATAACGTAATTTTATTGTCAGTTAGGTAAAGAAATTTTGGAGTATGTGCATTTGATTACAAATACATATATACATATTACTTTACTAAAAACTATTTTTTTGACATAATGATGAATAGATAACTTACTTTTTTGTTAATGATTTAGGCAAATTCGGCGTGTATGACTTGCGCAAAGCCGGCCATTCCAGGAAAACTGCAATCCTTATGATAAACTACGTTGTGGTAACTATTTTTATGTTGGTAACAGTTGTGGTTGGAGTTATAACCAAACCAACTCTACCAATATTTGTTACTTCTCTGTACGGACAGAACCCTCCACTCGGAATCAAAATAATAGCTTGCGCCTTTCATTTTCTATCACATGGTGGTGCAGTCATTGCGTTAAATTTCAACATTTTGATTGTAGCAGTCTACATTTACCACTTCAAGGAAGCCTTGCATATTCTTAAGTAAGATTTTATCTTCACTTATACTCAAATATTTAAACTCTTTACAAATATTTATTTGTTGAAACCTATTCAGACTTCAAAACGTTCAAACCAATGTGGATAGAAGAATCGACTTGAATGACATCATACGGTCGTACGCTAAACTTCATGTTCTTCAAACCAATTTTAACACCACGTTTGGGCCCTGGGTTCTTGGTGCAGAAGTATTGCTTCTCTGCCTGGTGATAATGAACGGTTTCATGGCCGTTGTATTTCATACTGTTCGAGGGACCGTCAATGCGGTCATTTGCACATTTGTGTTTCTGCAATTGTACCAAATGCTTGGCGACGTGTATGAAATATCTCATGACTTGTTGACGAGTTGGAAGCAAAAGTTCTACGGCGAAGACTTCAAATGGTTCCAAAAGTCAGTAATCGCATTCAAACCCGTATCAGTGTCTATTGGATCGTTCTACTTTGCTGACAGAAGTCTAATGCTAACGATTTTGGACATGATTTCGACGAATTCCGCAAACCTCATTCTAACATTTCGGGTTTAATATTTGTACGTATTAAGTATCACTAACCCATTAGGTTGCAAAGACTAAATACCACTTTTATGTCGATTATTCATATTTGAATATTTATATGTATGCCATGTTATGCTATGGAAATAATCCTAAACGTGGCCCGTGTTAGCAGCTAGTACATTTCATTTTTCCGCCCATGTATTCCAAATTTCCTGGTTTTTAAGTTTCAATGTTGTGTTTGTGTCAATGTATGTTCACAATATTAAACTGCCTGTGAATATTTTGAATAATTAATTTTTAAAATAGTAGCAATTTTAGTGCAGCTGCATGTAATTTATTAATTTGCGATGTGTACAATCATATTTTCATTTTGTTACAGAAAGTCAAAAGTACCCAACGGGTAATTTTAATGCAATTTTGGCTGGTGTGTTCTTGGAGTAGATGTTTAGCTTTTGGTTCCCGTAGTGGGAAATTGCTTCATGGCGGTTATATTTCGAACTGTAAAGGTGACCGTAAATTTTGTGCTAGTCGGTCCTGTTTCCCCAGCTTTTCAAAATGATAAGGTATATGCGTTCTATGCAGATGTGCTTGAGTCTAGGAAGCAATCTTGCAGGTGCAAGCACCAATGGATGAAGTAGACAGTAAGGTCCCGGAGGAGAATATATATTTGCATTACATGGTATCGTATAAAGTATACAGATAGTACATATATTGTATACTTACTACTGTCTGTAATCCATATTAATATTTCCCTTTTTACATTTGTTTCACGCTCTCCGGTATACAGCATCTCCCCCTAAACCGCTTACTCGCCTCCTGACTGAAATGCGACCAATTGGAAAAGGAAACTTTTGTAGAGGAAGCGTTCTGCAGTGGTCAGCGGGATTTGTTCAGCAGGTTCGAAGACGGATGGGACATTCGGACATAGACACCAGAAATATTCATACACACACATACATAAACATAATATCGAGAAGTATTCTTGTAATGTGCACAGAATATAATTGGCAAAATGATTAATAGAAAAACAGATAAGTATTAATAATGAGGTGTGTAGCTTCATTATTGTCAAGTATGTGACAGTGGATGATTAAGTAGTTATAACTAAATATTCGGTAGTTAAGGAGTGAGAAGTAAATTAATATCTATTTATTTAGCACATATTTATTTAGACATTTAACAATTGGAACATATTGTCCTAACAATACAATACTAATATAACATAGAATAATAACATTTGTAACGTAACGATTGTTGTGTACATAACTTAAGTCTTACCGTTAGGATAAATATGTTATTAGCAAAAGTGGTACAGTGCAACAGGGAAATTATAACACCTCTAATCGTTTATTAAGAAGCCATGAAGTAATTTAGTAATTGCTGTAATTTTGCTATTTTGCATAATATTAGGGCAAGTTGTTTTTACAGATACCTAAAAGTTAATTTGGTAAGTTACCGAATATGTCGAATCGTCCAATTATACACTATTAAAGTAAGAGGTATTGAAGTTTTATGTATGTGTTGGATTCGTAATATGTATCTACGGAAATACATGGTGAAATAGCATTTACCGGGGTAATGTATGGAATAATTCATTGGTGTTAGATGTTTCGTCAATTAATGCAATTATAACGAAAATGTGTTATTGTTTCAGTAGTTAATTACAAAATTTAGCTACGAAAGTTTGTTTCGAAAAATTTGAATGGCTGTGGAGACAAGTTTAGTAAAAGTTCTATACACATGTTTTTTATGGGCATACATTATTTTGACGTAATAACGGAGTACAATTTAGGTATCTATTTAGTAATGAATATTAGTTAGCTTTAAAAGTTCTCAAAATACTAAATACTTTACAGATCAATTGACTAAAATTAGCGTTAGTTCAATCGGTATTTACATTTTGAGTTGCTTTATTTTATGTTCCGGTAATACCGTACACTAACATTATTAATGTAGACTAGCTAATAACACCTAAACTAACTAAAAAACTAACAAATATTTCTCATGACATAATAATTAGGCCGGAAATACTGTCCCGGTTATACTACTCGCAATTAAGAATAAATTCTGCACAACTGAAGCTTTAAGGATAAACGATTCCAATCGAGCAACCTAGCCATGAAAAGATCAAAAGTACTTTCCTGGTTTATCGTATTGATTACGATTGTTTGCGCTATTGGTTCTCTCCCTTTTGGGTGGAATTTTAAAGAACGGCGCTTCTACGCCAGCAAGTCACGCATCAGATGGGGCTTTCTGTACTTCCGGTTGGGAACTGCTTACCCCCTTCTGGCGTTTTTCATTTGGCAGAGCTACAGAGTTACCAAACGGGATGACGTTTCCTTCTTGACAAAATTCAACGTGGTGTACTTTGCAATCGCTGGTATCTTCTTGTCCATTAATCAGTACACAATTGTGGGTTATCGAAAGATGATATGCTCTCTTCTTTCTGAAATTTTCAAAGTGTTGGACGATTTCCAGAGTAAGCGCAATACGTAAATAACGTACAAGATTATTTTAACTAAAAACTCATTGTTAAAAGCTTATAAATAAAAAAAATTGGGTTACAAGAAAGCATTAACTATGACACTAAATATTGATAGTTTATTGATAGCTCACTTAATTCTGTTAAAAATTTAGATAAATTTGGCGTGTATGACTTACGCAAAGCCGGTCATTCAAGAAAAGCTACTTTCCTGATGATCAACTACGTTATCGTGACGATTTTTATGGTTGTAACAATTCTGATTGGTGTAATGATCAAACCATCTGCACCAATATTTGTTACTTCTTTATACGAACACAGCCCTCCATTCGGAATCAAAGTAGCAGCCTGCGCTTTTCATTTTCTATCGCATGGTGTTATAGTTGTTGCGTTTAATTTCAACATTTTGATTGTAACAGTTTATACTTACCACTTTCAGGAGGCCTTGCATATTCTCAAGTAAGATTTGATCTTCACGAATACAATGTAATCAAATGTTTAAACTGGAAATTATATTTGCTTTTCTTAAAAACTATTCAGACTTCAAAAGCTACAGACCAATTTAAGTAGAAGAACCTTGAATGACATTACACAAGCGTACGCTAAACTCCATGTTCTTCAAGCTAATTTTAACTCCACGTTTCGACCCTGGGTTCTTGGTGCCGAAGTACTATTTCTCTGCCTGGTGATAATGAATAGCTTCATGGCCGTTGTATTTCATACTTTTCGAGCGATTGGAAATGTCGTTGTTTGCACAATTGTGTTCTTGCAACTTTACAAAATTCTTGGCGAAGTGTATGAAATATCTCATGACTTGTTGACGAGTTGGAAGCGAAAGTACTACGGTGAGGACTTCAAATGGTTCCAAAAGTCAGTAATCGCATTCAGACCCGTATCAGTGTCTATTGGATCGTTCTACTTTGCTGACAGGAGTCTAATGTTAACGATTTTGGACATGATTTCTAAAAGTTCAGCAAACGTCATTCTAACATTTCGGGTTTAATATTTGTAGCCTTTATTAGTATCACTACCTTCAATAGGTTGCAAGTTGCAAGTACTAAAGACCATTATTAATCCTGATTATTATTAGTTTTTACATATTTGTATGTACGCCTTTGTAAATATCCTTCATCATTGGCACTTCTATATTTTATTCGTGATATAAATATTCTTGAACTTCCACCCTTATACACTTGAACTTTGAAGAACAGGTTTTACTGGTTTTTTAAGTACTACATATAAACATTATGTGTAATACGGATTTATCAAGGACACCATCCGGTAATATAAGTAGCTTTGTTGATGCTTAAAATTTCATTTGATGATTCTGTGTTTTGTAATAACTGTAATACGAGGGCATTTATCATTTATGTATATCCATTTTTGACATTAATCATAAATCTACGTAATTCTACCTGTATCTAACTTATCATGGAACTGTATAATTTCTTTGTTACACACATTCAACCCTGGCTTGCTTCAATATTTATAACAATATATAAATAAATTGATCACAGAGCGTCGTTGGTTATTTCTGTTCGATTTGTATATCGATATTACTAACCTTCAACATGCTATATATTGTCTCACAGATTTTTTATTTAGTTCTGACCCTGGTGTATGTTAGTGTACATGCTCCCCGAGTGCATAATAAAAATGTTAGACAGCATTTAAGTTGACAATATGAATAGAGCGCGGTGGATACAGCAATTTGTCCAGTCTAGTAATAATAAAAATAAATCATAAATATTATTCTGTGTTGTACCTAATACCCAGGTATGTCTCAATGCAAGTATATTTGTAGTAATTAAATTAACCATGCTGTGTTCCAGTGGTGCGTCTAAAATACAGAGAGTTTAAATCTAAAACTGTTGTAATTACAATAAACTTTTTAAATACTACACTGTCAACCATTCATCAAACAATTCGAAATTTTGGTAAAGCGTGCGATCTCAGCCATTCAAATATGCCTCTACAAATACTACGATTAATCACATTTATATTTACCATTAGCATGGCAAGATCCTCCAACGATCCCCTCCAGGCTTTCATAACATCTTTCAATTCCGCACTACTAATAAATCACTACAGTAGTCTGGATTTAACGTTATATGGTGATTTCAAAAGTGCAAGTAATTCAAAAATTATTCCCGCAGCGCAAACTTTTTTTAATACTCCAACAATATCCCAGATTATGCAACAAGGCATTCCTCAACAGAAATTAATAACTGTTTTCATTCCAAAACATTCTATTGGTTGTTCCATTTTCGTGGTAATAGTTGATGAGTTAACGTTCCATGTCGACTCATTAGATATTTTTGATAAATATTTTACGTCCGCGTACTTTATATTTGTTCTGTCCCGACCTAAAGCCATTGAAACTTCGTTCATGGAACAACTTGGTAGTTTCGCGTTCTCCTTACGTAAGATTGCAAAGTTCATATTGCTTGTGTTAAGCTCGAACAAAATTGAAGCATTTGTGTCGGAAATTCCACGCCTTAATAATACAAATAGTTTGTTCAAAATTTACGATTCGAATAACAATAAATTGGCCGCAAAAAATTTAAGTCGTGCTGCTAGCACTGTCATCAATTTTCAACAAGAACCTCTCGTTGCATTAGTTTGCATGGTGTGTCTTCCTGAAGATTCTGATAAGGATGATGGTAATGTGGATCCAATAATTGGTGGACTTCTAGAGTTTGGAAAATACACAAACGCTACTTTGGTGCTTGAACCTGTTACTTCGGATTTCAAAATGAGCAATTTTGAAGATGGAGAATGGAATGACTGGGTTCGACCTTTGTTGGATGACACTGCTGCCATGTCTTCTCTTCTTAGGCTTATGGATAATGAAACAATTGCTTATCGCCTAACAATATTCACAACATTTTTCGAAGTTGTCTTTGTAACTGCTCTACCTAAAAAATCTACGTTCAATTCCTTGGCTCGTCTTGCTCAACCCTTGAATCTTGCTGTCTGGGTGTTACTTTTCATTTTCTTGCTTATAATATTAGTAATTTTGGAAATAGTTTTATATTTCAAACAACTTGAAAAGTCTCCAACGGCGTACAACGATCGTCAAACACATGTTTTTGCGTTTACAAAACGTATTCGCGTGTGGACATTATTAGCAATTCTACAGCCACTAGTCGATCAAAATATTCCTGCAAGCACCTTTGGCAATGTGACGAAATGGCGACCAAGTCGCTTCATAATCGGCGCATGGCTCCTTGCAATAATTGTATTGGGCTGTACTTACAAAACTAAAATGCTCCAAATGGTTGTGCTCCCCAAATATATTCATCCACCAACCACGTTTCATGAACTAGCAGAGTCACATTATAAGATCGGTGGCTTGGTTTACTCAATGGTGGAGCCGTCTCTTCAACTCGTTAATAATTCCATGATGCGTGCTCTTCAACGGAAAGTTACGGAATACAACTTTATGGAAGCGGATGTGTGGATTATTTAATTTACATAGATTTTAATTAAAATCATAATCTAATTAATTTTTTTTGCTAATGCGTTTCTAAATTAATTAGCCTCCTAATTTCTCGACAGTGTTATCAACAAATCTTTGTCGAAGACTTAGCATGCATGGGAGCTCATGTGATTTTTGACATGATCGGTCAGAAATTTATGGTCGACGTAAATAAGAGAAAGATGTACTTGCGCTCGAAGGAGGCCATTCTTTCGGATCTTATTGGCGTGGGTGTGAGTAAATATCATCCTCGTATAGAAGGTATTTTTGTATTCATTATTTCAGTTTTTCAAAACATTCTCATTTAATAAGCAAGTCGTTTTTTGTAATTGCGATTTTATTATTATTTATGAAATAAGTTGTAATAAATTATTTTAATTGTTTTTGAATTATATAATAACCAATTAAAAATGGATAATAATTATAAGTTATTAAAATATATTTCAATTTTTTCATAGCCCCCTTTAGTCAAATGGCATTACGTCTAGATGCCGGAGGTTGTTTGAGATACTGGGAAAAGCTTAAAATGAAACATACACTGAAAGATGGTCAAGAATTTGCTCGCAGTCACGTCCAATCCTTTAAATATTACACTGGAGAACTATTCTATTTTAATTCCAATAGACAAGTTGTCGCTTTATCAGTAGAGCTTCTTGTTTATGGACTGGGTATTGGTGTTGTGAGTTTTCTAATTGAATTAATTATGGCTTTATTAAGGCGAATAAGTCAGGACGGTCGTTCGTAATGTCATGTTTAGAGGTTTAGTACAAATAACATAGATAATACTATTATTATGAACTTATGCATAAGTGTCATATGTGTATGTTAAGCATATAATTCACAAGTATAAGCAGTAATAATTTATCATTTATTAAATTACAACAACATTATAAATATCGTTAGTACTTTGTAAGATTTGATCAATTGACCCCAAATGACAAACAGCATGTACATATGTGCATATCTACTTATATTTTGTTGACTCCATGTAAACACGCTTCACTGTATTGTATTCGTATCTATAAAAATGATCAATGCACATGCTTCTCCTATGTCAATGAACTTCAACTTCAACCCACACATCTTAACGAGCAAAACCAATATATGTACATGCATCAGAATCAGAATAGTAATAAAAAAGAATCTTTAAAATGCATAATAATAAATCCCAGCCCGTAAGGCATTTTCCATTTCCATATATGCTTGCTTATATGGCATATATGGAACCATGGACAAACCTGTTCTTCATCTGTATTCAAAGAATCGCCGTCAAGTCTTTTCTTAGAATTAACATTAGGACAGTATAGGAATACATAGAATTAGTTGCTTTTTTGGTCCCGTACCTACAGTGTTCCATACAAAGAACAATACCAAAAAAAACTTCTATTATGGATATGTCCACAGTGTTGATCATTAGGTTTTAGTTGGAGTTACTATATTAATTGTTAATAAGTGAATGCAAATAATATATAGTAATTAAAACTGAAATACAAAAATAAATTCCCAAAAATAATTTCATATATTTCAACGGTTGTCAATATATTATTTTTATTAACGATATTATATTAACAACATTTTTATGAAGGAATTTCAAGTTGTTAAAATTTAGTCGGCATTTCAATGCAAGCTAGTGCACATTGCAGTGCGGTAAATAGAAGAAGCAAATAATGTAGTACTCTTGATATTTGTACTGTGTAAGCATTTTCCAAGCGCAGTGTAATTATTCCTTACTCTCAGATCATTTAATTTTATGACGCATACATTATAGTAATTTACTTGTGTATAGCATAGCAGCATGTCAATAATGGATCTGTTCATGTAATATATTTTTCTTGTGTAGATTAACACATATCAAGGGGTTGAATATTAATTTACACATAAAAACATACTTTTATTAAGATCACATTATTGACATCATAAGTTACTATAGGAGCTTCAAAAAGGAAAACCAGACAACCGCAAGTCAATTTTAATTAGTAATGGGTTTCCAGAATCAATAGCAAGTTTTTAGTTATAACTTTAACAAACTTGTGATTTGTATATAACAAAATATATACTTACTAAACGTACTTGCAAGTCACAATAAATAAACCCATACATGACACAAACTCTAAAAATACTTGAAATAACCTTGCCACTACCCCGGATACAGGCAAATATAATCGACGACCATATTGCTGGACAACATATTCTTCAAACTCGAGTTTTGTAAGAAAAGAGGTGTAATACAAAACAATTTGCCGTATACAATAGCTGCCTAAAAGATTTGCTAAAATGCTGCTGGAAATTGTAGCAATTCTTGCAGCAATAGTCTTCTTGCTCTTTCGACCGCAGCAGAGACCAAGAGGATTCCCACCTGGTGAGATAAAAATTCCCAACTATCTTATAATCTTGCTACGTGCATTTGAGAATCACAATAAATTATATAAAATCATAAATTTGCAGGACCAACTGGAATCCCGATTCTAGGCTATGCTCCCTTTTTAGGTGCTCATCCGCATCTGACGTTGGGGGAACTTAGCAAGAAATATGGGAAAATATTTAGCGTCTTCCTTGGAAATATTCCGTAAGTTGATGAGCTTCTTGCCTATAATTAGATACAAATATGTAATGTTAATTCAGCACGTTAAAATTAAAAGGAGTAGCAACTATTATAAATTACCTAATGCGAGCATTTAGAATATTTATTCTGAATATATAAAATAAATTAGGTAATAAGTAATTTTAAATTTAAAAATCATTTTTCATATACAGGTATGTAGCTCTTTATACTTCTATAAAGTAAGCTGAACTTATTTTGTGAATTATTATTGCAGGGTAGTTGTTTTAAATGACGTCAAGGACATCAAGACTGCATGGAAGTCCGATATATTTTCTGGAAGACCACGGGACAAGCTTCTTGGGATGGAAGTCGTGCCTGATGGTACGCATTTAAATGTTTTTATGTTTAAAATATTTAAAAAAACATGAAATATTGTATTTAGTAATATGTTAAAAAAAGGAATTAATTAATTAAAAATTAATCTTCAAAAGGCATTGTATTCAATGAGGGTGTACCATGGGTTGAACAACGTCGATTTTCCGTCCGAGTGCTTCGAGATCTAGGTTTTGGAAAGAAATCTATGGATGAAGCCATACAGGATGAAGTTCGTGATTTGATCACATATTTTAGGTGAAAAATTATTTTCCAATAAACTTTAAATAAAAAACATTTAACTTATTGTTAGTGGAAAGTAAAAGTATTTCATATAATTTCGTGCTAAAAACAGATCCCAAGTTGGAAAATCAATTAACCCCAGGCACACGATCCAAATTTCAATGATTAATGCCCTGTGGATGATTATTGCTAGCGAAAAATTCTCCCTAGATGACCCTCGTGCCCATCATCTGCAGCGTATTGTGCATGAGTGAGTTTTAAAATACTACATAAAAATTGCAATACTTTCAATTTATGTCTGAGGTCGTACATATTCACATACAATAATTGTATTGTATTGTGTTTATTGCTTATAGCGTTTTGAGGCCGTGGCCTATACACAATAATTGAATTACTCAAGTTCTGTCAGTTAGGTCAAATGATTATAATGGCATTATTCATTGAATAGAGGATTCATCGAACCGGAACAAAATGGAGCTGTGTTCTTCTTCCCTTGGTTAGCGAAAACGTTTCCTAAATTGACAGGCTTCGACAAGGTGCTTCATGCAGTGGAAGAAATGCATTCAGTTCTGGGCAAGGCCATTGAGGAGCATACCAAAACGTTGACGGATGAGTACTCCAGGGATTTCATTGACGTCAGCCTTAAGAAAATCCAGGAAACGGAAGATCCTGCCTCGAGTTTCTATAAGGAAAAAGGAGGTAAGTAAAAATAAGTGACAAACAATTGCTCGAATAACCACAAGTAAAACTTTTATCGACGTGGTAAGATAAAATTAACATATTTAGAATCCAATCGTCGGCGAAGGATCCGAAAGTACCAATTTCTATACCTTCAACACTGGAATTGGTACTTTTTGATACTTCGCCGACGATATGTAGATATAGCATATATATCAATAAATATTGTGATTTTATTTCCTGCAGTCAGGAATTTAATCGACACTTTAACCACATTCTTCACTGCCGGATCTGATACCTTGACCTCAACTATGAGCTACACAATCGTATTAATGGCAAAGAATCCTGATGTAATGAAAAAAGTACATGATGAGCTAGATCGCGTTGTCGGTCATTCAAGGCTTCCATCACTTCTTGATCGGCCAAAGTAATTCAGATATGTATACTCACGCCTACATTAATCTAATCGAACTAAATTTCGTCGTTGAGGAGCCAAATATAATTATCTCAACAGTAGCTTAAATATGCAGGAATTACTAGAGCTTGCGAATATTATTTTTAAAGTTTGTAATGCAAAAGTATCATCACGGTTCTCTACCATTGCAAAGACTATGCGGTAGAAACTGGAATATTTCCCTTTCTACTAATTACATGCAAGACTCATCAGCAGTTTTCCAAAGCAGCAGGGGGTTTTCCTTGTCGTATAAGCGCTCTACTGACGATGTAAACAAAGACCATGCTTTAAAACGACGTAGTCAATTTTTCATTTAAATAATTAGGAAAATATCTTGTAACCGTAGTTATGCTTTGCTTTTAGCAGCTGTGGAAATAGTTATATTTGCCTCTTCAACGACGATGATAATAACAATTTCTAGAAAAGAGTAAAATAAGCTTACTAAAGTAACATAAACTTCTTATTGTATTAATACTAATACATTCCTTGACCTTTATATAGCTTGCCTTATCTGGAAGCAGTACTATCGGAAGTACTTCGCTACTCCGCGATTCTCCATGGTTCCATATTCCACAGTGTCATGGAGAACACAGTTTTCGAAGGTTACGTCCTACCCAAACGTACTATCGTGGTTTCGAATTTATATAAAGTTCACCACTCTGAGGAATTGTGGACGAATCCGAAAGAATTCAATCCTAACCGGTTTTTAACTCCTGAAGGACAGTTTAAGAAAAATGACAATCTCATCCCGTTCAGTGTGGGCAAGCGCGTGTGTCCAGCTGAGAACATGGCGATGGCGGAATTCTTTGTTTACGCATCTGGATTGCTACAGAACTTTGTGTTCAAAGAAGATCCTGAAAATCCAATACCGTCAGTACACACACCAAAACAAGCTTTGGTACTGTCGCCGTTACCTTTTCAAGTTGTTATGGAAGACAGAAAATAGATAAATTGGCATTTTCAAACTTATTTTAGAGTTTCAAAAAATCCAAAAGTTTCAACAGGTGTATTTTAAACGAATTTTAAGTCCTTGCCTTTTAAGTTCACATTCTTCTCTTTACTAATATTTTCTCATAAACAGTAATATGTAAGTAGCTGTACCCAGTAAAAATTAATATTGTCAAACATGTACACTAAGAAGAATCGAACCTTTATAACTTCTGACAATGATGTCGTTTTGCCTGTAAACCTGTCCTTCATGAAAGATTTATGCTAAATCAATTACCATTAGTATTTTACGAACAAAATTGTAATGCAATGTAATACTATAAACATGACAAATCGAGTATAAAGTATGTATGCATACATATATGTAAATATGTACTCACATTAAGTATAATTGCATTATATAAATATGCATGTGCATACCTATTATCTTGTTTACATCTACATTTAATTTTTCTTGTATGTAATAAACAAGTTCAAAGTCTAAACGGGAACTCCTGTGAATCTTGTCAAATCTTTTTTAACATAACAATAACAAAAATTGTTCACGTGCTAAAATAATAAAAGAACTTCTCTGTCCTCCCAGTGCATACAAAAAGAAGATATGAAATGACAACTCCTACATGGTTTTTGCCTGATGTGATTGCAAGAAAAATTCTTACTGCGAATGTTGTGTATTTCTGGATGTGAGTGGCAGGAATTTCACTTGCATTAGTAAAGATACATCACGAATTTTCCCTCTGTTTGTATTTTTTGTTCCTACTGACGGTTACCATTGACCTTCATTACATAAACATTAACACTTGCATTGATGCATACTGCAACTTTCATGCTCTTAAACAAGCAATTAAAGCTCAAAAATCGCCTTCTAGAAACTCAACGGCTGATGAATGATGCACAATAAAAGATAAAATAACTTGTTGTGGCCTTAAAAAAGCATTAAGGTGTAATGAAGTTGTTGCTATGCAGTTGCCTCCTTGAAATGCACATGTATGCAATATCTTCATATGCATTGATTTTTTTTGGTTTTGAGGTATTGGGAATGAGAGTTTTACTCTTTTCAAGGTGAGTCAGATTTGCTCATGGAAACCTTATACTTACAAGCAGCTCTATAGTGCAGATGATAACGTATTTAATTAAGTCTATTTGACATGCATGCATGCAACGGGGAGAACTGACAATGTTATTTACAGAGTAATAATGTCATATAGTATGAAAGTTTATAGGAAATATTTTTTATGTACAATGTTCGCATCAGGGAAGCTTTTGTGTAAAAACAAACAATGATGGAATGAATATAAACCCTTGTTGTTGTCGTTGAGCCGCATTTCATTGTCAGTGACCCATGAAGTAGCAACAACTGCGAATTTCACTAGTGCAATCAATCCATAATATTAATACTTGTAAATACAAAGAGTATATATACATATTGCGACTGATTACTCGATAAATTTTTATTCAATAACAATGTTTATCGAGATTTTTCTAATTGTTGTCATACTCATCTACTTATCATTTCGTTCCCAAAAACGACCAGCAGGATTTCCTCCTGGTAAATTTGAATGTTATTTTTTATAATTCTGTATTTTTTTTTAAATTACTGTAACTTTCACGTCGACCCTAATTAAATAAATTCAAAACAATTGCAATCCATATTTTAAGAAATTATAATGAAATCCTTTTCAGGACCAAACGGAATTCCCCTGCTTGGCTATGCTCCGTTCCTAGGTAGCACTCCTCACCTGAAATTCTGCGAATTGAGCAAGAAATATGGAAAAATTTACAGCATCTTTTTAGGGAGAAATCCGTATGTTGAGTTTTTTCATCGCCTAATTTACATATGTACATATTTATATACGTAGATACATATTAGGTATTTAAAGCGAAAGATGGAACGATTCTATCAATTAAAAAATACTGTTTTTCTTATGCAGAGTTGTAATCTTAAATGACGTCAACGACATCAAGAAAGCATGGAAGATGGAATTGTTTTCAGGACGTCCAGTGGATAAACTTTTGGCTATGGAAGTTGTACCAAATGGTAATATTATTGGTATACTAGCATTAGGAATAAGGGAATATACTTTTATAGAATTTAATAAAATTCGCATTTGATATGTAGGTATCGCTTTTACTGATGGTCAGGTTTGGACGGAACAGCGTCGTTTTGCTTTGAAAGTCCTCAGGGATTTAGGATTCGGCAAGAAATCCATGGAAACTGTGATACAAGAAGAGGTTCTGGATCTACTTGCTCATTTTAGGTAAATTATTACGTGCATATATTGATATTTAGTATACATACTGGGGATTCGCTATAACGGTTCTCTTTATAAGAGCAGACTCCATATAACGGCCGCAGGTTGTGTCCCAGAATTAAATTTATTAGCGTAATTTTTTCGACTATTAAGAGCACTTCTTTTCACGGTCAAATTTTGCAGCTTCAAAGGGTGCCGTTATAAAGAGTTTCCATTGAATATCACAAATCACTCACAATCAGTATGGTCAACCTTTTTTAGAAATCTCATTGGTCAGCCATTGGAACCCAGTCTTGTTATTCAAATCTCAATGATCAACACCTTGTGGACCATCATTACCAACGGGAAGTTCTCGCTAGATGACCCACGTGCTTTAAATCTACAAAGAACGGTTTACGAGTGAGTTTTCTATATAGCGTTGTTTTTTATTATTAAAGATGGAAGTTTACCTTGTGCTATATACCAAAAACTCAAAACTATTTGAATTTTCCAACCTCCACAGAGGATTCATTGAACCCGAACATAATGGCGCCATGTTCTTTTTCCCCTCAATCGCAAAGAAGTTCCCCAAGCAAACTGGTTTCCAGAAGGTGCTCACAGCTGTTCAGGAAATGGAAGAATTTCTTACTAAAGTCATCGAAGAGCACCAGAAAACTCTCAGCAGTGAATACTCCAGGGACTTTATTGATGTTTATCTAAAGAAAATCCAGGAAACCACTGACTCCTCGTCATCGTTTTACAAGGAGAAAGGATGTTAGTGAACTACATTTATGAAGCTTTCGATTTTCTTTAAAGAAACCATTATTACTTTTTGTTACATTTGTGACCGTTAAATTGAAAAAAATCATTGCATTTTAGTAAAGAATCTGGTCCACTCCTTGGTCAATTTCTTCGTTGCTGGGTCAGACACCGGAACGTCGACTATGAGTTACATGATTTTGCTTCTCGTCCAACATCCGAAAGTAATGAAGAGAGTTCAGGCGGAGATTGAGAACGTTGTGGGAGCTTCCCGGTTACCTTCTTTAGCTGACCGCCCGAAGTATGTAAACATTTCAACATACACTAAATTATACATTATACATGTATACCCCATATTTTATAAAAATCTCAAAATTAAATGTCTTTATGCACATTTAACAGCATGCCATACACGGAAGCAATGATATCCGAAGTCCTCCGCTTTTCTTCAATCCTCCCAACAGGCACAGCTCACAGTGTCATGGAAGATACCATATTTGAAGGTTTTACTATCCCTAAAAGAACAATGGTTATGTCAAATTTTTACGAAGTTCATTACTCCAAGGAGCTGTGGGACCACCCAGAGGAATTTAATCCTGAAAGATTTTTAAATCCAGAGGGGAATTTCATTAAGAATGATAATCTCCTAGCTTTCAGCTTTGGAAAGCGGGTATGTCCTGGGGAGAATGTGGGAATGGCCGAACTCTTCATTTATGCATCCAGCCTTTTGCAAAACTTCAATTTCAAGGAACATCCTGACCATCCCCTTCCCTCAGCAAACACACCCAAACGAGGGTTCATCCTGAAGCCTTTGCCTTATTTTGTGGTTATGGAGGATCGCAAACATACTTCTTAAAGCTCAAGAATTAGCTTGTCGATATCTGCTATACATTTTTCTTTAGTTTCGTTTGGTAGTTTGTTCGGAGTAACTAAATATAATAGTCACTATTAACACAAACTATAAATATACAAAAAAATTACATACAAAATAAATA
>JAQGAK010002044.1:0-23743 GCA_034696945.1 Lipothrix lubbocki
TATAAAGAAATCCCTTATTTAGAGAGTCAATAACATGCAATATGTGTAGGGCGGGCTTGAAAGTGACACTATAGGGATTCCCTTGTATAGAGAGTTCTTATAGAGAGAATCCAGTGTATTTAAAAATAAATAATACTAGTATAAAACCCTGTCAAAGACAGGGTGATAAGAAATAATAATCTTAGTGGCTGTGTATAATCAATCTAGGTAGTTATACGTATATCACGGTACGGTTACAGTAAGATCTCATTTGAACAAAATTAAATGCATTCAACATATTCCACAAATTCAAATTAACATTCTATAGAAATATAAACGATAATGTACAACATTTTATGTTATTGCAATATTTTAATTGTAGGGCACTTCAGCAATGTAAAGGGCAGGGATCAATTACCAATTGAATATTGAACTACTGGATTTCATTTTCCATTTAAAGCCGTATCATTGAATTATTTTAAAAAAATCCGAATTAAATTAACATTTTCAAGTCTTTGAATATCCCACAATCAGAATTGTAAAAGCTCCTCTTTCGGAGGAAATGGTAAGCAAAAATTACGTCGACGCCAGCTCAAACCTTATAATAACACGGAGTGCCACTTTTACCTTAAGCCATACCGTGTTCATTTTCCACATAACACAATATTATACCTATGTAAACGTATGTAACACAATGTTAGGCAACGTCACTGTGTGAACCTAACCACTGTGTGCCAAGGTTAATAGTACGACCTGTGCTTAAGGTTCGGCTACTACCTATAAGTCAAACGGTTATACTTTTCTGAAAAGTTGATGAAATTTGAGATGATTGTGTTAAAGGATTTTCTGACTCCTTCATTGAGTGAAGTTTTGCCGTTTGACCTGGGTTAAATATTTGGTTACCTGGAGGTCAAGCGGGTACGATTTTCGGAAACTTCCCTATTTTATCACCGTAATGATTTAACAAAAGTAAGATTTCCAGAGAATTTCATTGAAATCTGTCAAACTTTAAAGTTTGACCTGGTTAAATATTCAGTGACCTGGAGGTCAAAGGACTACGTTTTTCTAAAACTTACCCATTTACAATCCTAATGATTTAATGAAAAAATATTTCCTCAAAATTTCATTGAAATCGGTAAGGGTTGGCAGTTTGACCTGTGTTTAATGTTGTGACCAGGAGGTCAATTGGTTACAATTTCCTGAACCTTCCCCATTTGACACCCTAATGATTTATTGAAAGGGAGATGCCCTGAAAATTTCACTGAATTCGATGAAGATTTGAAGTTTGATTTGAGTTAAAAGTAGAGGTCACGACACTCTCTCGTTCGAAAGTTCCCCCCGTCACTTTAAAAATAACACTAACACTAACACTAACACTATTAAAATCGGGTAAGCGGTTAAGGAGGAGATACTGTACACAGAAAAGCGTGACACGAATGTAAAAATATTAATATAGTAACGATTTATTATTAGAGAGTCGGACCTATTACTTATCAGCAGCTACCCCGCAATGCCGATGCTCATTGGTAATTTTTGAACTTTCTAATGTTCAAGGGCTGTAAACTTGTAAACCTTGTTATCTATTTGTCTTGTTTCCAGAAACGTCCAAAGGATACCAAAATTTAAATCAAATATTCTCTCTTCTTATTGGGTGTTCAGTGATTATTTGATTATTATAGACTAGCGTAAAAGCCATCGGCTTCGTCGATGTTGCAAATAGAAAGAACGTGTTTAAAAAAAATATCCCGAACAGCAAATAATAATTTTTTTTTAAATACGCAATTGTTTGTGTATGTGAATTCAGCTTTGCCCATAATTTTACCGTCTAAATACACTATGGTTGGTGATGAAACAACACTTTTAACTTTCGATGCAGCGCAACATGGGAGCACACACACCACCACATGTTTTTAAACCCCTCAACCCTGCCACAATAATGTGGTACTTATGGTAACAAAGGGTAAGATTGCAAAAAATTGAAAGTTTTGTTGGGCTTCCATAGGAAAGTTGTAGCAGGGATAATTCCGCACAATAAATTCAAATGTAAACTCTTGAAAAATATTATGGAACGTAAATAAAGTAAATTACAATTGTCAAAATTAAATGACAAATTGTCAAAATTTGCTAAAAATTCTTAAAACTAAAAAAAATTATTAAAATTTAAAATTACGGAAAGTATAAATATTATAAATTAAAACTAATGAATATGTAAATAAAAATTGCTTTTATGTGCTTTAAAATTATTAATTTTATTCAAGTTGCTAAAATTGAATTAAAATTATGGAAATTAATAATCTTAAATAACACAAAATCAACGTAAAAGCCAATTAAAAGAGGCAATTAATATTTTGTTCGAATTATTAAAATAAAATCAAGAAGTAACAAAATTGGGAAAAAATGGGTGAATAAATTAAAATTGTTTTAAATAACCTAAATTATAAATAATATTAATAAAAAGGTGTTTTAATATTAAAATTTAAAAAATCATTTAGTAATTAAAAATTATTTAAATTCATTTATAAACATCTATAAATAATTAAATAAGTAATTAGGTAAATAATGAAGTAATTAAATTATTAAATATCACCTAATTTTATAAACATTAAAAATTATTTTTGAGGGTTACGTTATCACCATCGTCATCATTTTAAATAAAATTAAACTAAAACTAATATGTTAATTAAAGTTATTATAATTAATAATTTTTATTAAAAATTAATTGTTTTAACGAACTTAAAATAAACTTATTTCAAAATTTAAATCAAGTTATTCAAACTAAATTAAAATTATGAAAAGCATTAACAATTTATAATATATGTCAAAGTTGTTCAAATTGTTGAAAAATTGTTTTATCGGGTTTCATCACCATCATGATTTTATGTAAAGAGATAAAACAATGTAAATAAAAAAAATTAAGACTTGCACCTTCCGGGATACGATCTCATACCTCTTTGCCGGTTTCCCCGTCGCTCCTCACTGCGCCGTTATTTCATTGTTTTAAGAGCGACGAAGAGTTTGGACCTATGTAGTTAAGTGTAGCAAAGCACACCCAATGAGGTGCTTGCTGCGAAAGTTTAAAAGTGCACAGAGTGTTGATTCATCAAGACCGTTATATGATATAGGATATTGAAGCTATAAGCTGTGTTTGTTATTATAGCTTGTCTGTAGCTATACATAAGTAATCATATATCTATATGTACATCTATATTTTAGTAAGTTTTCTTATATCAATGCAAGTTTCATACTTCTACGTAAGGAAACCATGCTAAAAAGGAGCAATTAATAAAACTTTGGTGAAAATCAATCACCATCAAATTCCTTGCAACTGCAACCCTAACCTAAACTTGGTGAGCATACACATTGCATTTTTCCGAATGTCCTCTGTCCCTGTCTCCACTATGTATTGCGTGTGGCGTATTAATGATTGTACTATACGATTGAGGACTGCATTGCCTCACATCTGACAAAAAGTCTTGATGCAGATCTGTCAACACATAAACTAAGGAACGAAAAGGATGTTACATAAGAAAGCTAGCCCAACTAAAGAGTGTGCAAGATTCGCCCAACTGACTGCATTTTATAATTTTACACATTATATTCTGTTATGATGTAAAGGTTACAGGATTTGTGCGTTGAGGAGGTTGAAGATTGCACACTTTCCAGTGATTATGTCACTTCACTTCCATACACTTTTGAGTTGAGCATTCAAAAACTTGTGGCTACATACGCACATGGCGTGTGGCTACTGTTTTACCAAATGGAAGACCACATCTGCATATTTTACGATATCAAGTTAGCACACGATCAGGCTATACACAATTCATGCATGTAATAACTGTAAGGTCCTCCTTTGCATTTAAACTGAACGCTTTCAAAGGTAATAATTAGTCGGTATGCAGAAAGAAGTAATAATATGTCAATCTTGTATTTCAGATCAAAGGAGGTAATTAAATCAGCAATTTTAGACAATGACTTCCTCCGGCATTTGGATCCGTCAAGAGTTAATGAGTTGGTGGACTGCATGTATGCAGAGGACTATGTGGAGAATGCAATTATTATCCGGGAAGGGAGTCCGGGCTCCACATTATATGTCATGGAAGGTAAGTGTTACTTCTTCTGTTTTATATATATGATTAAATTTATTTCTATTGCAATAGAGTTTAAATATTCCTAAATTTATGTATTGATAGAATTTATATACTTAATTCATATACTGATAGTGTTTATATACCTAAATTTATATATTGATAGAATTTATATACTTAATTTATATACTGATAGTGTTTATAATAGCTAAATTTATATATTGATAGCCTTTAGTATATCAAATAGCATGTCGTACAAGCTTAGTGAAGGTATGGTAACGATCATATAGTGTAGTAACATGTTTTGGTTCAGCTGCTGTTGTCACTTCGGTGGTGTTCAAATAGAACCTTTAATTCCTTTGATTCATTTTTATGTATTTACGAATTTAGTGTCACGACCGTGGACGTGAAAGGTTCCGCTGTGCTGCATATAATATAGTAGGTACGCAAATAAACGTTTTTGTAAACGTATTATTATTATTAGGCATAAAAACATACGCATATGTATCACTTTATAAAATAAGGACATCTGCACCACAACTAATTAAGTTCTCAGAGTATATTCATGCGGTGGAACAAAAAAGTGATAATTGTTCCCGTATCATTTAATGTGACAATTTATTCCCTGAAGATATAAAAACTCAACGGAGTCAAGGTAGAGTACAAATGCTATATGTTCCACCACGATGAATTCTCTCCGCTGAGAAATTTAGGATATAACAACATAATGTTATTAATTAGGGAAATTAAATTTCTGTGACAAGTATCGTGTACACAAAAACATATCATGTCACCATTGACACACATATAGTGCCAGCGGTAAAAACTGTTTGTAGCACCAAACTGTTCAGTGTGGCAATATAATATTAAAATGTTTAGGAAAACACTGTGACCAAGGCAAAGCCAAGATCTTATAAGACCCAGCGAATATGCGTATGCAAAAATGATGACAGTAATGACAAAGTATATTCGGACTAGACACGAGACCAAAATATACGCTTATGCACAGAGGGAAACTATTAAATAAATCAGATGCTGCCGTATCTGTCAAGCATTTTTCGACTATAACAGTTCTATATGCCATCCTTCTTCCCCTGTGTGATATTTTAAAGTCAAAATTTTAATCACATCTAATATGTTATAATTGCAGTTAGTCTAATATATTATAATTTTATACATAGTTCTGCAAGTATGGAGACTGCACTTGTTGTTGTTGCTATTAAGAAGATATAGTAAATCAGGTTTGAAAGGCCAGTTTTCTGCTCTCTCGTCCATGTAAACGTACGACTTAATTTATTTTATCGGCCTATAAGGAATACTGCAAGAGTTTATATATCTATGTTCTTATAGCCTTTCTATAGCAACTATAGTATATTAATTTAAAGTACTATCAACTATGACAGTGTACTACAGAAACATCTATAATCTTGCTTCCGTTTTGTAACACAACTGATGGCACAAACCGACACTGAAAATAAGGTCGTCTTCTTCAATACTTTAGTCATCATTCGTCATGTTGTTGCTTTCGAGATTTTAACATTGCAACAAGCTTGGAAGCTTTCATCAAGCCTTTATAAGCCTCCATGCGCTATGGCGATGATCTCGTCGTCCTTCCTATATATTTCATCCACTAAAATATGAGCAATCATAAATGCAAAAGGTATTTACAATATACAGTATTTTATATATTTATGTGGTACCGTATATGTATTTTATGCACTTTATAAAATCATATATGCTAATAACCAAGGAACACACCCCAAAATCCCCAAACTGTTTTACTACATAGGAAGATGATATTCCATGTAAGTGAACGTAAGATTCCAGTTATTTCAAGTTTATATGATAAAGACTTGGACAACTGATGATAGTTCAAACCATTAAATGGTTCCACGATTTTACATCAGGGACATGCTAACATTGTGGTGTTGATTGTGGCACTGACTTACGGTATGTTTACTCTTGTTTATTTGATCAAAATAAAATCACAGAGGGCTTTATGGTCCCATAAACTACACACAAGTCTGTGTTTGTTTAAGATTTTAAAAGGCATTTGTAATTTTATTGGAACCCGCGTGAAATCCGTGACAATGAACTCTAATGCCGTTGTATATATTATTTTCTTACGTATAGTGCATGTAATAAATTAATCTGCTATTTCCGGAGTCACGTACAGCTAATATTGTAGGCTTATCGTATGTAGGTTGTTATGTTGTAGGCGTCAATGTTTACGGCAAAATGATTACATGTTTGCTATTTAAAGACGTTTATTTTCCCGAAGAAACCTTATAGGTTAAAGACATTTTATAAATCATTTAATTCGGTCAATTCGGTAACGCTTTTTCAAACGGGACGTAAATATAGTACGCATCTAAATACTTTCAATTCATTAAATTAATGATGTTCAAAATGATAGATATTTCAAATTATTCCTACTGATGGAAGTTATAGCCTAACTCTACTCTGTAAACAAAATACTTATATTGCCAAAATTTTGGTGTAGATAACGTAAGCATAGCTATAGCTTATGAGCTATATAGGGAGTATATATATATATATATGTAAAATATAAGTACATATATGTAGCTTGTATTAGTATAGCTTGAAGTGAATGGAAAATTCTTTTTTTTCAAATTTCTATAAGCAATTTATGGAGCTTATTAGTTGAACATAATTGGGTAGGCGATCTTCATGTTCCTTCAGTATACAAATTCTGCTTAAAACAAATCACGTCTGTTATGACTTGAAAGACAAGGAGGGTTGTGCGTTATTGAACTGTGTGTCATTTTGCATTTACTTTAAAATCCAAAAGTTTTAATATGTATGGAGTAAAAAATTCATAATATGTATTAAATTTTTTTTTTAATAAATAAAAAAGCAGAATGAACAACAAGCCATTGAATTAGAGCTTCTAAGCTATTCAATGGAAATGTAGTACAAGTTATACTACCCAAGAGACTTCATTCTACTACTCAATATCACATCTTCTACCCACATATCTTCCCAGCCAATATCCTCAAATTCCTGCACTTTCCTCATGTGCTTATTCATACGGAAAAGACTGATGAGTTCGAAACGGAAAGCTTCATAACTCAAATGCAAACGCTTCAATTCACATAATGTATGTAGACTATACCGAAAATTGTTGAAATAATAGAATTTCAAAATTACACAACACTTGTTGTTGGGAGTGGTATAATTTAAGTTGAAAACAATTGTATATCCAAGTCTCTGACAATCGTGCACGACTTGTCGATGTAAACAGGTTAAATAATTTATCAATACCCTCGCTTTTCTAACAAATTGAATCTCGTCACACTCTGGATTTTCAATGCATTCGTACAATTCCTGACGATGTTCATTCTTTTAAGTTGGGGAATGTAAAAGAATTCCTTTTGATGGGACCTTTCACGAATCACGTTCTAAAAATTTATTGCTATTTAATTCCGTTATTTACAAACATTTATAATTTATATTCTCAGTGTTATCTCCCAAGTTAATCTTTAAAGTTTTCGGAAAGAAAAGTTTCAAATGATTAGCTCTTTAACGAGGAAAAGAAGGTATATTTGCAAGACTGAAGTTACTTGCGTGAATGATATAATTCCTTGTTTCCCTGTATGATAAAATTACTGCAAATAATTCTGGGATTTTCAGCAAAACTTTTAGTGAACGTGATTGTGTGCAAGCAGGACTTTAAATTAATACTTATTTCTCATACAAATTAATTTTTGGGACAATGTGAAACTTTTTGTGTGAACTTTTATTTTCTGGTGCATTATGCTGAATTGCTGAATCACCATCTTTTTAGGAAGTAAATAAAGTTTTACCTTCACTTATAGGTAACTGGAGAATTGTTTTGAAGAGGAAGAGTAAAAATAACAATTATTTAAACATTATGATTGTCATAATGCATCCATTATGCTTTGTTAAAGCAGTAGCATTCAGACTCGGAATGTAAATTGCAGTATCTAAATTAATTTTAATTTAAAATTTCTCTCCTCATGTGTTTAATATTTCTAAGCTCCGCTCCATTCACTACACTTGCTTAACCTACATATCCAAAGCTTTCAAATCCGACGAAAGCAGACACTAACAAAGATGGTTTATACTCTTCAAATGAATCAGGAATATTTGCTATGTGATTGAATGCGGCGTAATCTATGGTATTCTTTGGTCTTAGTCTTGGGGTGTGTAAATGCAGAACATTCTATCTATTTTTGGTCTTGGCGTGTCAATAGAAAAAATCATTTATGATATCCTTTGGTATAAATTAATCTGCGATGTTCTTTGGTATAATATTATCTGCAATTTTCTTGTTGTTAAATAATCAGTGATATTATTCACTATATAAACCTTAGGAATATTCTTAAATGAAGTATACAAATCTAATAAACATGACCGTATAATAAATAATAAAAAACTATGATTAAATTCCTCTCTCACAAGGCGGACTATGCTTTGGCATCTTCAAGTGAAGATTGACGATACCAATATATTCTGTCTTTATAGGACGTGCAGCAATATTTTAGGTAATAACATAATAGGAAGGTACAAGGAAACTGTCAGGAGATAGTTTATGAAACAGTAAATAAATTTGGCAGATATAATTTCATAGCGAGTGGCAATTCAAACTTAAAACTCCAAGGCATTCTCTGTAAGTAACACCTGAAAATTGCACGTGTGATGCAACTTACCTATCTATAACAGCATTTAATGAGAAAGCTTTCATGCCCTGTCATGTCTTTCTTGTGCACTTGCGAAAGGTATTTTTATGTGAGATCATTAAATCATTTTGATTTATAAAATGCATTCATAATCGTGTGCGCAGTGTAAACAATAACGCATGCATGCTCTGCGTCTTGTCAGTCATCATCGGTCAGCTTGACTTCGTGACCAGCCAGCGTCCCTGCACCGCTCTGTCTTCATTGCTATGTAGAGTCAACTTGAAAGATTAATTCCTTTTTAAAGTCTTCTTTTTCATATTATTATACTTTTCACCATTTTTTCCTTCACTGACAGGACTCTCGAGCTCATGCTGTGTGGACTCTTACGGTTAATGAGCACTTTTAAGTTTTATTTTCAAATTTAAACAATAATAATAAATTATAAGTATAATTATTTTATTCTAAATCATCAGTTAAGTTAAACAATCAGTTTGCGGAGGATCATTTCTAGACTCCGCAATGATATAAAAATACATTTAAATGTAAGTACTAAGTTCACCATGCACAGAGGCCATACTAAAGGTTTTAACATTGTGAGAGTTGAGTTTAAGAAATAAAATCTATTTCGAGAAGATAAGTTGAAACTTTTTTTTAAAGCGAGTCCGAATGCATATTAGCATTGCATGGATTGTTGAATTGGGAAGATTGAGGATTTGATGCCTTATATTCGCTTTCCTTCACTATCCTTCTCCACCACAATAACATGTTACCTTTTGATTAGGCATGCTCTCTGCGTGATGGCATTCCTTTGTATCCTTGTTATGCTTTTTTCATATTCACATAATAGAGATGAAATTTTAAACTCGTGTTGAAATTAGTGTACGTACCTGGTACTACCGCTGTAATTTCGTATTATATACTTATCAGTAATCACACCGTTCTACGCATATATACATGATTCTTAGACACAGATGCTACATTGACTCTTGTACATTTCTCATTACCTCGAATGAGTATTTTATGTATGGAGGTCTGCCTAAAATATTATTACCTACAGCAGGTGCGTTATGCATGTAAGCGTATCTTCTTATTATTTTTGTTTTGATTACTTTTTTGCACATATGAACTAATTCTTTTGGAATTTTCACATGTCTGAGATACTGAGGTGCATGCTGGGGATCGCAATGTATGATCAGTCTTGCACCCCAATGATCAGTCCCGAGGCTGACAATCAAGTTCATTTTATTTTGGATATACTAGTGTGTCATAATAGTAATCGAGCGGCCTAAAACACTATGACCAATAATAATGTTTTGCACAGGGGCAATGATTCTTTTTTGCGAAGGTGTACTTAATGCGTTTTTTATGCTAATAACTTTCCTTACTTGACCTTTCGTGTCGAGCAAATTCTGTTTTTAAAGCGTACATCCTTCGATGAATGCGTAAAATTCCATCGTGAGTATTAGCAAAATACTTGGATTCTGTACCAGAATCTCTGGTCTCCTTCTAACAAATATTCCTGTGTGCGTCGTTGAAAAATACTTGTATGATGTTATTGTCTCGTATGAAAATACTTGGATTGTGTTAGTATCATGTGAAAATATTTACGGAATCTGGTGGTTCATATGGAAATACTCAGAATATGTTGTATCACATTAAAATAGATACATGAAATCTGTTTCTCCATATGAAAGTACATGGATTATGTTGTTGCTGAACAAAACACTTGGTTCATATCGTTTTGCACTATATTATAATCTTTTATCTGTTCCTGCAATGATTTATTTAAAGTTATTCGTCTAAGTCTGATTTAAATGTTTTCCACCATTTTTTGCTTCACAAGTAATGCGTCTCTGACGATATCACCAAACAAATCAATTGATCAAATTATTTTTTGCTTCCGCTTAGTCTTTTACGACGAATTTTATTGCTCCCCTGATCTTTTCCTGAACATTCCTGAAATACCTACTAAACTAATGCTTACCTATGTAATGCGGAACATTCCGACAAGCTTTTATGAGGGGAAATTGTTCAACTATTTTAGTTTTACTGCCAAGATTGAGATTCAGATTTCAGCAGGCGATTCAAATGCAGGTGTTTTTCCCTTTATTACAACACAACAGCCTTCTTACATGTATTAAAATGACAAGATAACGCCTGGCCAGGCGATTCCTGCTTTCGTTGTACCATTTCAATAATTAAATAATAATTCACTGTGTATGAGTTTATGACGATATAATAACGTACTCCTATATGAAGTTGGTCTAGGAGTAAGTACACAACCTATTAAATGTATATCGTCATTAGAATGCATATATATAGCTATGTCTAAACAGTTTTGTCGGTGTATAAATCTGGCTACGCTGAACTTCTCTTACCCATTTGAGCGCAAAGAAGGGAATAAAAATTGAGGAGGAAATTAAATTTCCGCCGGGGTTCACTTACAACAATTTAAGTATTAAGTACTGGGCTCATCGGCAACTATTAACAAATCCGGCTGCTTAATAGTAGACTTGCATTGTAACTTGTAAGCAGGAGGTATTTACTTTGCATGTGACCTGATATTCCGTAGGGATTTATTCAAGTATTTATGTGTATGGATACACGTCAAGCTTAATTACAATATAGCTTTGGAAGGTGCAAGAAAAACGGAGTAAGGAAGGATGGAGCAACCCTTTCCCAAACAGCGGCAAACCCATTTTAGGCAACCTGACCTTTCATTTTTCCAAATTCTTAACCGGAGGCATGTACACAATAATATAAATAATTATGTATAACGATACCATTGCTCGTTCTATTATCGAGCACCAGACTTGCCCAGAAGGAGAGGGTAAATTTAGAAGTAAAATGAATTTGGAAGCCAAAAACCAATAACAAGGACACATTCACATTTTACGACGTCATGCTTTCTTATCCAATACATCCATAACGATTTATTAGCTACTCAAGATCCCGACAACAACGGTATAGATAGACATACGAAATTGAGGCAGGAATTCATGACCGCCCTCCGGTTGGGCTTGCCTGTAGATTGATAAATATGATTTAATTGTTGATGAAGTGATATAGATGAAAAATAAATGTAATGGCTATTTTCACTACATCGAAAAATTAAATAAGACGCTGAATCTTAAAAACTTTAACTAGTTAAGTTAATAGCTGCGGAAATAAATGTAAAGTATTTAAGTACTAAAATTAAGATGTGAAGCATTTGAGTAGAGCTACTAGAATTAAGATGTAAAGCATTTAAGTAAAGTAAAGCTTCTGAAAATAAGATGTGAGTGAAACATTTAAGTAAAGTAAGTGAAATAAGACGTAGAGCACTGGAGTAAATCTATTGAAATACATAATACTTGAATCGTTTGAGTAAAGCTGGATTGATGTTTGAGGTTGAAATTAAAGGTGAAGGCAGGCACGAGTAAACAATTCTTCAAGTATGGAATGCTCTCTGATGCGTTTGACTTATTCCCTTATTATTATCCTAACACTACAAGTGACTGTAGCGAACGCAGTGGGTTAAGTCAGTCAGGTTTTTTTTCGCTTGTTTATATTTTGAATTGGTTTAAACGGTCTGCAAGACATGCTTTGTTGTTTATAAACGAGCATTGTTGTCCATGCGAAGGAAGTTACGTTGATCTGCACAATTTTTTCTTGATCCGCACTATTATTGTTGTTGTTACATTTGAACGGCGTGTACATGTTTGAGTGCACATTATTGCCGTCGTTGTTATGTAGAATTGTGAACGCTAAAGGACTGACTTACTGACTTACAGCTCGTGCGAAAAAGTTTACATACAGTTTGCTATAGTGATCGTTCCTCTGATTGTATAACCGTTCCGGTTGTGAGTGACTACTTCTTGATGGGTTCTTTACAGAAATCCCATGGAGTAGCACCCATAACGTGCATTAAAACCTAAACCTACACTGTGTTCTTCCACATATGTATACACTTTAAGTATATGTACCTTATACTATATACACAGTATGTATGTATGTTGTATACATATGTACACCGCATGCTAACGAACAATCTCGAATTTTTCTGACAAGCAGTAATAAGTTTGCTCAACCTCATTTAGGTAAATCGCTTATACTTGTTATATGTAAGGCACTTATTTACACACCAAAGTCACTTATTATTGCTTGAGAGACTGTAAAATCTGTAATTTTATATCATAATATATATCCTGTATATATAACTTTCATGAGACTATATAATCTTGAATGTTACTTTGCATGAGACAATAAAATCCCATCATCCCATGTAACATGCATATGCCATAGCAGCGCTAGAGTCTTAATAATGCTGTAAGGATGTGGAAATGAGCGTTGGGCTCAACAATGGTCACATCCCTTGTGTACAGCTTGACTGTTGCAGATACTTAAGTATGTATAGTAGTGAAGTAAAAAAGCAAGTTACCTACCTCGCGTTACTTACTTACTCCTTCCTTCAACAGCATGTGAATTGTGAAAGGAGTTTCTACTCTACATTCAGTCAATTTTAAACTCTTGGACGAGAACCATCAGTTTTAGGCTTGAATTTAGACTCCTAATCATAATATTATTCTTCCCTTTGCAATTTTCAATTGAGTTTTAATTATTTCCAAGAATAAAACAACTGATCCGCTCAAACTCTTCCACACTTTACCTTAGTACTTTCCTATTTTCACATTTCTATTACTTTATACCCACGAAATACTAACTAAATATTTAACATCGTTATCTAATACAAGATCTCACTCCTTCTATTTATGCATCTTTATAAAAGAATATTTTGTATAGAAGACTGATTTCTTCAGTAAAGACTGAGACACTCGAAATATTCTTGCTAATTGTGATTCATTGCTGTGACAGGTGCAGTATTTTGCAGTAGCTCTCGATTCCTTGACGTATATTTGTGCACATTCATAGTTTTGCAGTTACTTATAGTAACACGCACGATCTATAATGTTATAGGTTGTGACTGTAAAATCAAGTAGAGCCTTTGAATAAAGTAGTGTCTATGTATCTGAGGTTAATTATAACTCAAGTCTTCAATCTTCGAGCGGTGATTTGTCAACCCTCAATTTTTGTTAGTACTAGTAAATACTTGGAAGCAGCAAGTAAAAGGTTGCTTGGAGCATCAGAAGTGCTTAGGAATTTGGTGTTCCATTCAATAAATAAGAATTCAGAAAGGATATTACGTCAGAGGCTTTCGCTTTAAGTGCAGTTCTATTCATTGACGGGTTGGAAATATTGAGCATCCTGCATGTGCAAGTGGTTGAAAGGAACGCATTGTTGGACTCAAGGCATCATTTTCTACCCCGACCTGTACAAATAACAATGGCCTGATTGTTATTTTTGTAAACCTTGAAGTAATTAGCAGGCAATAATTGCGTGCTTCCATTTCTCAGCGCAATCCAAACTGATTTCCTCCAAAATTCAGCAAGATACTCCAAGTACCATCGTTGATAAATAAACTTGGAATCAAGATCCGTCAAGCCATGCACGTGTCGTAGCACACAAACATACATAATTGCAACATAGTCTGATGAGAAAATTCCATGTCAGAGAGTGCAGAAGGCAGTATAGGATAAGAAGACAGAAGCGGATCTGCTGATAACTCCAAGAAGAACATAAACATCAAGTACAATGTTGAATTAGTGAACTGCAAGAATGTTTACTTAGTTTCAGACGGACAAGACTCTGCGTTTCGCTTATTACTTACTTACTTATAGTTATGTGGACAAGACTCAATCTAGCGTATCTTGTCGACGCCAAGTGTCATCAAACAAGAATAATACTGCATCCTCTGTTCCTTTTACATTAAGAGAGATAAACTCTACAGGTCATCGAATGCTTGTCAGTCTTCAGGTTGTTTTCAAGTTTCATTCAATCATTAGGAACTCATATATACCTATTACTCGTGGAGTCCAGTCGTGTGAGCTTTTGCAAAACTTACACAAGAGCCATTCTTATCTCTTTAGAGTTAATGTCACATTGAATGAGAGTTTAAAATTCTTAAATCCAGACATTAATACTTTATAGTAATACTTACTTAACAACTGCGGGCTTAATAACTTTGAGTTTATAAATACTTTTGCTGATTTAAGTTTGCTACAATAACCTTTTAGAGCAAGAATAATATTGCTGACTAATTTAGCTACAATAATAAATTTTGTAACGCAAGAATAATATTTCTGATTAATTTTGCTACAAGAACTTTAACGCAAGAATAACATTTCTGATTACTTTTGTTCCAATAGTTTCAACGTATAAATAACTTAACTGTACAGCACGGCAGCATTTTAACAATTACAGAACAAAGACGTCAGAATACACCTTTGCCCTCAAAAACGGCATGAGTATTTACCAAGTTCTTGTTTTCTTTTCACCGATTCGCTTTTATGGATTGACCATATAAAAGAATGGCAAGAATAATAATAACATGCTTTGAACTTGAGGAGTTCTAGGAAGTGCTTTTTATATCCATTTTAAAGGAATCCTATGTATTACCTGCCTATATCTTATACAATGAGGAGGATTGTCTGAACTCAATTCAAGTTAAATGTTTTTACAAGCATTGTACGGAGCATTCCAGTGCACGGTCGGGTGTACCAGCAGTTACAATTGAACAAAAGCTACATATATACATATACGCTATGTAATTGCAAGTTATGGGAACCTTAACCAACTAACAAGCTTCACAAGGGTAGATAAAGTATATACGCTACATATAATAGTACTAATATATATAGCTGTTTGGGATTGTGTAGACAAGCCGTGACCTTGCCGTAGTTAAAAATATACTCATGCATGAACTTGTGCGTATATTGAAATAATAACTTTAAGGAACTCGTCGTGTGCCGCGTGGAGAGGAAAAACTGGAACTTATAAGAGCAAATGTATAGAGAATATCTAAATAGGAAAAATTATTCTTCCACGTTGCTGTCGTATGTAGCAATTTGACATTAAAAGGGGTAGTGGTGATACTGATGAGGTGGAGATGCAGGTCGAGTTTGCTAATCTAGTGCAAGAATTATGAGCGCCTGACACTAAAACACTGTATACCTAAATGCTATACCTCTCTTGATTTTGATACTAACTCGGCAAAAAACTTGTTGAAGCTGTACATTATATTGAGTTGGGACGGAAAGGAATAAAAGAAATTGGCATTGAAAGTCTGAACATTAGCGATTTGATGAATTAACAAGTTAGGAGTTAACGCCTGGACCCAAGATCAAGAGCACCACACCCATTAACACAAATCCACAGTCATGGTCACCCGCACGGTGTACAGTAGTGGATCCTTCTCATTTGCTAATAATAATTCTTGCAGTGTAGCCCGCTCCAAGAATCCTGCAGTAGTGTCTGGAGCTACACATAAGCGTGATGACTGGAGCTTCACCAACGACGAGAACACAGACGACGGTCCCTTTATTGCTAATGAAATATTTGAAAGCACGTCGATGAGACCATCGGCAAGTATTATAAGTGCGTCCAGACCAACGAGGAAGTCATCGTTAGATTTTCATATTAGCTCGAGTGTCTACACGGCTTATCCTTATCAAGAGGAGCTGCTCAATTTTAGTCAAGCTCAGCAGTCCAGGGAGAACCAGAATGGTGTTTACCATTGTCAACATCTTCATCAAAATCAGAAACATGCTTACTGTTCAATAGGAGCGTCAACAACGACCACCAAAGCTATTAGATCAGCAGTATTGAACGCAGGACGTTCAACAACAACGAACCACGACAGACCATCAACAACGACGTCGAACAACTGCCGATCAACAACAACAACAAGCTCATTGGTTTGTCATCGCTTGGAAAATAACTTGGGGAAGAGGAAGTCCTTGAGTAGATCTCAGCTGGCTAGGCAGTACTGTTCAGATTCATCTTCCCTGTCATCCCAGTCGTCAGGAATTTTCTCAGTTTCTGAAATCTCCACGCTCGCCTCCCAAGATCCACGCGTTGATTTTGATGAGCCAGGTGAGGACTTCCCTGATCCATTCTCCAGGGACGAGCGGAACGTTACAGTAGTAGTCAGTAACACTTGTGATAGCGACAGTTGTAGTAGTAGCTTCAGTCGCGACAGTTTCAGCAGTGGTCGACGTTCATCGTCTTCTTCCCCTCCGGGTCCCTTCCTCAGTCCCTACAACGGTAGTTGTAGTCCGTGCGACTGCAATGAATTTCGAAATGAACAGGACTACAATGTCGTAGAAACTCACGAGGGTCCCGTTCGACTCTTTCCCAACCGTTCTGCATATAAACAAAGTCCGACCGACTTTGATTCCAGCCGTTCTACTTATAAACAAAGTCAACCTGATTCAACATTTGATTCCAGTCGCACTACAACCAGGAACTCCAGTCGTGCGGATTTTGAGTCCCGTATTCCCACGAGGAATTCCAGTCGCACTGATTCCTACTCAAGAACCACCTCATGTCATTCCAGTCGTCCAGTATTTGCTGTCAGTCGGTCAGCATTCAAATCCAGCAATAATAGTGCAGTTATTGATTCCCGCATTACCACTCATCCCTGTGAAGTTAACGTGATGTGTCAACAGTGTAATCAAGAAAGGAATGTGGGGTCAGGCATTCCATACCATTCCTTAAACATTGAGACTCTTCCAGAAACGCATAAATACGGCCACATGCAGGATACAATGCGGTTGTTAGACAGGAGGAAACATCCTACTACGAATAAAAGTCCTCGTCCATTCTCTAGTCAAAGTCAATATTATTTAAATTTAAAACAACGGGAGAGAACTTTAAGTAAACCAGGTTACCCGAACCGAAGTGTAATTAGTATATGTGATGATGTGAAGACAAATTCGAATAGGACTAGCAGCGCTATAATTAATAACAATAATAATCATAATTGTTCTGAAAGCAGTGCTTTCATAATTCCCCATGATCACCACGCAGATCTTGCGGACTCCCATGGCTGCAATGCAAGCCAGTGTCGTTTGTGCCCTGTTGGTAATGATAGAAGTGTGGGTAATGATAGAAACGTTGGGAATAAAACTACTAGTAAAAGGGACAGTAACAATAATAATGTCAAATTAAGTGGAACCACGATCTCATGTAGGATCCCCAGACCTAAATTAATTGTGCCGACTCATTCCTACGGAAGACTTGGGAGTCTTGTCAATGGGAGAGAGCGGAAAAATGCGATGACAATTCCAGGTATTTAGATTACAACTCTACAATAAATTTTCTATTACATTCTCCACAGCAAGAGGGTGCATTTTGGCTGCATTTTACAGATATAGTTACTACATGTACGTGTATACTTATAGATTTATTTACAGTTGCTCTATATTTTGGCACTATGGCAATATTTAAGTTTAGGTCTGTTTACTTAAGTCTGCACACTGAATTTTCTATTGTGGCACCCCATTTCTACACCTTTATGGGTGTGAGCTCAGACGGTAATTTGTCATTTTCTACAATATTTTTAAAATAATTGACCATAAGTAACTATGCGAAGAACAATACACTGAAACTTGTGTATAGAAAAATCATGATGCCAGAATTGTAAAATGACATTTAATTATATGTAGCTATAGTTAGTATACTTACTATAAGTTATCTCTACATGAGTTAAGAAACGTTTTTTCACCAATAGATAATAATTACAATTATATGGTCCAAAATTTTCTAAATGAGCTTTATTGGCCTGCAGTCTTAAGTTCACTGCATGAATGCATTTTCTTTGTGTGTGTTTGCGAGGAGACAAAAAATGATGGAAATTGAAAGTTTTTAATGGTTTTCAGATGAGATCAACATAGTTTTTGCTTGGCTTTATACCCATATAGATCTATAATACTTTTAATAGCGCATACCATTTATTTTAAAAGTTTTGTGTGTACATACGTATCATCTATATCATCTATAGCTGGTTGGAATTAGTGGTGGAAGACAAAACAAAGCAGCAGTTTACTATTTTGGCACGACTTTTTTGTATTCTTATACAATTTAGCCTGTGGAAATGTGGTGTAAGCATGTGAGCATTTCGTTATCTATACTGTCTTGAATGATAACATCTGCTCTCTTTTTTTCCACCTGCAAAAAGGTTTTTTAGTCACTGATATTGTAGAAAACGGTATGTGTATACTTGTATACATAAGGTACTCTATTAACTTATTATATACTCAACCTGTGATATAGATGAAGATTAGCTGTGTACCTATAAATGTACCTCTGAGTGAATTCTATACCACACAAAGTATGTAACGCACATGAGCTTAAGTGCATGTGTAGGAGTTTGAGACAGTTTTGTCACAATTAGCTCAACTCAAAGAGAGTAGAGTGTAGTTACCTCCAAATCATTTGATAATAATAATAACACTCCTCATCTTGGTGGAATGGAAAGCAGAGAGGATAATACTTAAAAATACGAGCAAATAACGATGTAATGATTGTATGTGGGTAGAAAAAAATATTCTATAAGGGTGAAAATCATTTTATGCTCTAGATCTTTCTTGAACGAAAAAAGTATTTACCTATACTTACAGATCTTCCATTTTTTTTAAACCTTTATCTCTTGCACTTACGAGTATTATACTCTAACATACATACATACGTACCTTCCACATATTTTTACACCTATTCTTTTTAATGAGTACTTAATGTAATACCACGGACAAGTAAACATCATTCTTTGGAAATTAATTATAACATTTTCAGCGTTTCTACCTCCACTACTTGTAATTTTGTGTTACAAAAAGTCTGAGAACAAAAAATATGGATGCGCTATGATGGTTTGGTTTTGTAATAACATTTTAGCCAGGAGAAATTTTTGCACCTATTTAAATTTGTCATTTGCAATAACTTCAGGCATGTGAATTATGTGTAATAAAGCATCATTTACCTTAATTTGAAGCATTCATGCGTGCCACCAAAAATCATTTGTGGTACAGCCAATAGTAAACAACTATAAAAATAAAGTAAAATTAGGAGAATAAGTATGCATGTAGTATTATAAAACCTTATGAGGATTATTGATAATGACTCTCTTCAGTTTCGTTTTCATGTTTTGACTTCCATTCATGTTGTTTGATAAAGAAACTAAAGAAAGTCAACGTAAATTTAGAATACACAGTCTCGTTATTGTCAGCAGCTGAACTAAAACAAGTTACATAAATTGGAATAGTCCCTTTTTAGTTTTTAAAATTAATGTTAGGTAAATATTATTTGTATAATAATAATAAATATATATAAATTATTAGTTAAATATGCTACAATAATTTCTTAAGCAAATACAGTATTTACATATAATAATAATATAAATATAAAATAGCTTAAAATAATTTCTTAATTAGATAAATGATAATAATTCCATAATAATTTCTTAGTAAAGTCATTAGTAATATTAATTAGTGATAAATGAATATGTTGATAATTAAAATTTGAAATGCTTTTCAGAGGGTCGAGTGGAAGTGTCGCGCGAAGGGAAATACTTAGCAACGATGGCACCCGGCAAAGTGTTCGGAGAATTAGCTCTTCTCTACAACTGTCAACGAACGGCAACGATCAAAGGCAAGTTGCACAAAATTTTCAATTCAAGCATTAATTACAATAGACTATTCAATATATGTACTTTTCTGGTTGTTAGAGAGTTTAATGTGTAGGAAACGGAAGTACCTTTTATATAAGTCCTACATGATTTGTAACATTACTATTTACTATGTCTTTTTAATATCATTAACTTTCCTTGTTCTGATATGCTTTCGGATGCTTAACATGGGATAATTTGTTAGGAAGGTAAATGCGCTCTCCATGCTCTACTACACCGTTTGCACAACGAGAAAAATTCCCACGAAATGTAATCAATACGTGTTACTATATTTACTTTATAAAAGAAAGCAATCTCTTAACTCTTTCACACCGCGCACCCACCACTTAATTAGGCATGAGAATTACGCGTGCAAGTAACTCATAAGTAAAGCACTTCCTATGATAAGCGTCAAACGAAACAAATCTTTTGAGTGAAATTAGCAATCTCACTTGCAACGATTGTTTATTTATGTTAATTTGAACTACCTTTTGTTATTAAATCCCTCATTGTACTTTCCTTGAAATATGTTCCCCTTTATTAATGACCTGATGATTATTGTCCTTGCAGCTGCCACTCCTTGTAAGTTATGGGCGGTCAAGCGCCAGAGTTTCCAGACAATAATGATGAAGTCAGGTATGATGAGACAAGCTGAATACATTGACTTCCTCAAGAGTGTTCCGATCTTCAAGAAATTATCAGATGAAAGTCTCAACAAGCTGGTAGATCGCATTGAAGAGATGACTTATGAGAATGGACAATACATTGTCAGGCAAGGAGCTCGCGGAGAAACTTTCTTCATCATTGCTCGGGGTCGGGTCAAAGTTACTATAAAGCCCGAAGGGGAGGTTGACGAAAAGTTTGTGCGGTCCCTTCATCGAGGTGATTTCTTCGGAGAAAAGGCTTTGCAGGGGTAAGTTGAACACGAACCAAATACCCAAGACTATAAGTATTATTATAGTAATTATTATAGTAATCTTGTAAATACCAAACAAAATACACGATACATGCGAGCTAAATACACGATACATATGAATAAAATACTAGTAGATAAGTATCTTATGAGATTAAACATTCCAAAATTTGTTCACAGAGATGATCTTCGCACAGCCAACATAGTCTGTGACGATGAAGATGGAGTTACGTGCCTTGTCATCGACCGTGAAGCCTTCGATCAGCTAATTAGCAACATTGAAGAAGTCCGAACACGTTACGATGATGCTACTTCTAACAGGAAGAAGTAAGTTCTGAGCGGATAATTTATGCTGATTGAGAGAGATTTGATTAAATTGTTGATACCATTATTGCACTTCCCTTCAAACGCTGTTGAACATATCGCAACAATTTATTATTAGTAGTAATTACAACTATGAACATGTTGTACCAATTTAATATCCATTGCCGTAGATATAATTTGCTATTTTTACGGATCTGCAAGCAGTAGCTGTATTATTATTCCATTACATTATTAATTGGTAGCAATTACAAGTATCTATACGTTAGTATACTATTATAGGTATACACATGTACAGTATTATAAGTGGTGCTATTATCATTTAATTTAAAAAATGTAATTTATGAATTCAATTGAATGCATTGTATTGCAATGCAATTTATTACAAATTTATTATTATTATTAATTTTAATCCAATTATTTTTTAATGAAAAACTAATTTGACGTAATACTATTGTAGCCGTCAATGCTATAGAAGGAAGAAGGTAGTAATATTATTAATAATAATAATTTCGCCACACAAATTATTTGTGTAGCAAATACATTACAGATCGTATATAGTCTCCTTGCCAAGAGCGTAAAAAAGCGTAAAAAGAACGGTCTTTCAAGGGAATTGGCATTGTGCAAATGACACACATTTTTTTACAACGTGCTAACTTGTGAACTTTTATCAATTTACTTTTAGGATCGATGCAGAGTTCTCACAGGTTTCGCTCAAGGACCTCAGAGTTATTACCACACTAGGTGTTGGTGGATTTGGACGTGTAGAACTCGTCACTCTGGCTTCCGATCCACGCCGATCCTTTGCACTCAAGCAAATGAAAAAGAGTCAGGTATACTGGAGTAATCTATGAATGTAATCTTTAGGAAATTTTATGAGCTTGGTGTCATTCAGGATGCAATGTTGATATCAATGGATGCAGTGTGTAATGATGAGCATGTAGTACAAACATTCTTTAAAAGATTCTTGAAATAATAGATAGATACTCACTTGGTTGTGTTCTGGGGTTTGTTTCCCTTCCAGATCGTAGCCACTCGTCAGCAGGAGCACATCAAATCAGAGAAGGAAATCATGCATGAGTCATCATCAGAATTTATTTGTAAATTGTACAAAACGTTTCGTGATGCCAAGTACCTTTACATGCTAATGGAGTGCTGTCTAGGCGGAGAATTATGGACCATTCTCCGTGACAAAGGACATTTTGATGACCATACTACAAGATTCTACACTGCATGTGTTCTTGAGGCTTTCCATTATTTACACTCGCGGAATATTATTTATCGGGACTTGAAGCCAGAAAATCTTCTTTTGGATTCTACCGGCTTTGTTAAACTAGTGGACTTTGGTTTTGCCAAGAAATTACAGGTAATGTTTGCTATTCCCAACGCTTTAAAAAAAATTTAAATCATTCTTTCCAGTTAATTAATTTTTTTTTAATTTTCTTTTAATTCTAAAACATTCTAGCTTTTTTAAAGTTAATTTATAAACCCATTTTTATAAAAATCTTATTTATTTTCATAATTTTTTGGGTACTTAATAGGGTCGGAAAACTTGGACATTTTGCGGAACACCGGAATACGTGGCCCCAGAAATTATTTTAAATAAAGGACATGATATTGCGGCTGATTACTGGTCGTTGGGTGTTCTAATGTTCGAACTTCTGACGGGAACACCACCTTTTACAGGTAAACTTCAAACGAGATAAATTAATGAAAGGAATTATTCCTATTATTATAATTTAAATATTTTTTATGAGACAAGTAATTTTTTTTTTTATTTTTTTACAATTTTATTGCAGGGGGCGATCCAATGAAGACTTATAATGTAATCTTAAAAGGAATAGAAGCAGTCGAATTCCCCCGAACTATATCACGTAATGCTAACAATTTAATTAAGAAACTTTGTCGAGATAATCCCGGAGAGCGTCTTGGCTACCAAAGAGGAGGAATCCCTGAGATTCAAAAGCACAAGTATGATTTTGTTTTTTAAATAAATAATAATAATAATTAATTATGACATTAAAACAAATTTATTGCAAATCCCTTGCTCACCAAGCTTAAAAATATATGCGTTCACTATTATTTATTTCATTTTTTTTTATTTATTTACCTATTTTTATTTATTTACTTATTTTTATTTATTTACCTATTTTTATTTATTTACTTATTTTTATTTATTTACTTATTTTTATTTATTTACTTATTTTTATTTATTTACTTATTTTTATTTATTTACTTATTT